>VZTZ01001710.1:542221-577509 GCA_013400955.1 Drymodes brunneopygia
CAGTTGCATATTAATAGGGTGCACTGTAAACCAAGACTTGCAGCTGAAGGGCAGGCAGCTTAGCTCAATTCTTTCAAACTGCTGTGAATGTAATTACACCTAACAAATCAGCCTTTGAATGATGCCCACCAAAAACGAAGCACACACAGATTTATTGCCTGGTCTGTGTGTGAGAAAGGCAGACAATGTGATTTGAAAGAGGGAGAATAAAAAATTAAAGGATCCCATACAGCGCAGAATTCTCCCTAGATGTCTAAATTGGAAAAGAGCAGCAAGGTTTTGGTTTAATTTTAAAATACATTGTCAGGTGTTCTGCCTCTCAGAATGCATCACATCAAATCAGTGGCCACTGAAGAGGTACACAGCAGGGTGCAGAAGCACACACTGCAGCAAATGGGAAACACACGGTGACAGCTCTGTTACTGTCAGTCATGCAGGCTGGTCCCGTACGGCAGAGCAGCTCTGACTGCCTACCTTGAAGTGCAGCACCAAACATATGCGCTTGCCTGCTTCTGACAAGGGAATAGCAGTTGTATCACTGACTCCAAGGATCTGGAGTGATTTATTTTTCCTAAGCATTCCTGATAGGAGATTATTATATGTTGGCTTATTTCCAGCAGTCGGGGTGACATCCAGTATTTTAGCATTATATTCAAAATGCACACACGTATCAGAAAAAGGACTCTAGCTGAAAAAAAAAAAACCCTAAGAAAAAAAACAAGTGACATGAAAACCTTACACTTTCTGAATGCTATGCACATACTCATCAACCAGGGATAATTAGGCCTGTTGAAGCCAGTGAATACTGAAAACGTACAGAGGGTTTATTTGTTGCACTGAAGGGGTGCAATAACAGGTTTGGTTTCTTTCGCTGTTTGCCTGTCAATCATACTTTTAATTACCTAATTGTTAGATCTGTTAACAGCCAAGACTGGTTGACAACTTTAGGGTAAAGGGCCTAATAATTTTACTGTCAACAGTACTCCAGTTTTTTCAGTACAAGGAAAGAAAACAAATGCAGCCTTCAACACAAACAAATGGAAAAAACAGCTCCAAAAGCAGCATGAAGCAAACGACAGGCAAGCTGTAGCACACTCAAATGATCAAGCTGCTGTAAGTGGATGAGCACTGTGTGTGGAGTTGCCCACTCTGGGGTTGTTGTTTGCCTTTGCCTAAAGTCTGAATTGAACCATAATTTGTGCTAAGCATATAGAAAGTTTGAGAAATTCAGTCTCAGTTTAAAAGTGAGGACATTTGTGCAGTGTTTTTTTTTCTCTGCAAAAAGTTTTGTTGATTGTTTTCATTCCTCCGGATGCCTCTGAGGGTAGGAACGACCAAATCTTGACAGTGCTGCTCGAAGTAGGCATGACAGCCAGGACAAAATACTGAATTTGCACTGGCAGTGTCTGTGCTTCAGAACTGCACAGCTGACAAACATCTGGGCCATGTTACAGGCGACCAAGAAAACTTCTGAGAAGTCCCCCTGGTGCACACCGAGCTTTCTAGTCCAGAGTGTTATTCAGACCAAGAATCTCATTCCAGGAAGAGAGCATAGCTTGAAAGTAATTTCTTCTTTCTTCTTAAAATAATTTCTTCTTTCATACCTACATATATGCTTTGTGGCTAATATATTGCCATACTGCTACATGATTTGCTACTATTTAGTAAAGGGCACGTGTTATTGCTGCATTAGGGTGGCAACACACAGAGGTCAGAATTATGACAGATGGTTCTCTGCAATCAGCTATCTACAAATAATTTATAAGGCATAGTCTGGCCTAAAGATATCACATTCTATTTTAAAAACAATTCATTTCTGTATTTGCTTTTTATCTCTATCTTCATTTTTTGGGGTAAAACCAGAGATTGCTACTTTACTGGGAGCCAAGTATTTCTCTAAGTAGAGTGGAGCATTTGATGTGACCAAAGGTTTACTCCTATCTCTGGAGTCACTCATTCAGTTTTCTCCTTTTGGATCAGTGTTTAGGCTATGGGAGTTTGCGTCATGATGAAGTAATGCTTCTATTTTGTCTTTTATTGATTAGCTTTTTTCCCACATTCTTCTGGCAGAGTGCAAAGGTTTGTAAAGCATAGGACACTTTGTCTAGAGCTGTTTGGTTAGCATTACCCTTACTGAACCTAGTTACTTTTACTAATTCCATGGCCGTTTCTTAAATGTTGTTAGTACAAAACCAGCAGTATAAAATACTCTTGTGCAAATCCTATGTCAGCCTTTAACCACTTTCTTCCCCAAAGAGTGGCCAAGAGGAATAATGTCAGTTTATTCTAGATTTTAGCTCAGTCATGGTTACAAATTATTGATTTTATTATTTACTATAATACACTAAGAAAATCAAAAATAACCTCTACAAGAGGCAAGCTAGTTACAGCCTATTTCCTGTCTTGTTTGTGGAGAAGAGAGGCTTAAACCAAAATATTTACTTTTAGGGGATGTAAAAATTGGTATTCTAGACATGTTTATCATTGAAGGTTCTGATCCAGAGATTATTAAAGCCCATTATTAGACTTCTGTGAATCCAAAGAAGCTTAGAACAAGCTATAACAGGCAACTTCAGCACATTTTTACAGGATCTGGTGGACTGCAAAAAAAAAAAAGAATTTCATAAAACCTTTTCATGCTACTGCTGTTGACATCCCCACTGACAAGTCCAATGTCATAATTTCACTGTTTCCAGCTGGCATTAGATTTTGGAGCAGAATTATGGCTCTATTCCTCAATGTGTTCACTCGTCCTGTAGCAGAAGTCAACATAACAGAAGCCAACTGAGACAAACTTGAAGTATCCTGCTAGGGTTTGCTGAGATGTACACAAGGAGAGATGATGATTTTTTTTTTCCAGTTTTAAACTTGATGCACAGAGATAAGAAAATTACCGGGAGTTGTGTTAAATGACTCAAAAATTAACAGTATGCTATTGTTTCTCATCTTTGCTTTTTTGCTCTTTTCTTGGTATCTTAAAATGTTTTGTACAAATTGCTTACAGCTCATATGTCTGCACATTAGCAAAGCAGAAGGTTGCTGTTTTATAACACAACCATGGGTTGAGTGACTGGTACCAGGGTGTCCCTTGAGGGGATATGGGTCTGCTGCTGACTTTTCCATCACAATAAAGCAAACTTCAGCAGGATTGGTGTAATAGCAAGATCCAGGCCACAGATATAGATAAGGAAAATCACTCCTCAGGAGAGAAAGTAATGGGGTTGTGCTGGCTGCTCAAAGCCTGGCTATCGCCAGCACCCCTCTTTCATTCTGCGCAGGGTAAGAGTGCTTGTAAAAGTTCACTGCCTGTTTCTTGGTAGATATCTGATGTAAATAAACCTGTCCAAAATGACAGTCCGTGCTCTGTGTGAAAATCCAAGGCTTTTCCTTGGTGCCTCCTGGGATGTGCCCTGTGCCCTTCTGTCTTCAAGTTTGGGAATTGTGTGGGGAGGCTGGGGGGTCCCTTGCAGCCTGCCTGGGGGTGGGAAGTTAAGGCTTCTCACAGGGCTGGCTGCTTCTGGCAGCCAAGACCCTGCTCCTGCTCTGGCCTCTGTGTGATCTCTCTCTTAAGTTTTTCCCCAGCCCTGTCCTTAACTCTGGCCCTGCTCTGCCAGTGACTCCCACATTTAGGGTCACTCTGGGTAATTTTGAGAGCCAGACTGAGGTGGAGTCTCCTAAAGGAGCCTCCAGTCCTTGCCCCCTCTGCTGCAGTGGACTGACTGCCTACCCTGGTGTCCTGGGGTGGCTTTTCTGTACTTTCTGTGGTTACAGTGACAGGCTAAATGCTTTTTTTATTTGTTTTTTTTATGAGTACTTTGGGGTGCATGGAGGTGTGCTCCATTCTTATTTTTCATCTTAATTTTGATGTCACATTGACTTTGTATTTGACAAGTTCGTGCTTGTCTCACCTGGATTCCTTTTGCTCCAGCCTCTGGTATGCTTGCTCTTCACTCCCAGTTCATTTAGTTCTGATGTATATTTTCAGCAATTCAGTGCTTTCTCTTCAGAAACACTTATTGGGTTTGGGCTGTTTCTCTCAGTGGTCAGTCCTTCATGTTGGTACCACCTAAATTATTCATCCTATGAATGATCTTGCCTGTGTTCAGTGAATCTTTCAGATCTCTAAATGTAGACATGGATACCAAGGCACTGAGCAATATATTTAAAGCAAGAATTTATTTCCTTTGCTTATTCCTGGAGCTGAAATGTTATTCTCCATTCTCAGTCACTATTTATCAAATGTATTGTCTATTCACCAAATATTTTAGATAATTGGATCTTATTCTTTTGTTGTTTGCGTTTCAAGTTAGTAAGACATGAAAGCATTCACTTTTAAATGATTTCCTGAATTTTCATATTTTGAGTACCCATGATCTGCTTGGTCATGGACTGAATTCTTCTTTCCATGCTTATACAAGGCTTGGAATTTAGTGCTCCTGTTGTTCCAAGTCCCTTCTTTGTTCTGTGCTCAGAGATGTTTTTATTGTCTTCCTGTCAACTGCGATCTCTTCTTTGCTGTTGCTCTCACTGGACTGAAAGACTCTGTACACTATTTGCCAGCTAATAATATGAGACAATGCCAGGCTTGCCAAATGTGTTTGGCTTCTTACAAAAATAACTGTATGCAGAGATTCATGACCTGATTACTAGTTATATCCTCTGGATACAGTTACTTAACTAACTTCCAGTAAATCCAGGAGCAAGCTGACTCCTCCACACTCCCTCCTGTAGGCTATGCTCCTTCCCTCTCAGCTTAAAACAACTGCAGCTGAACCCCCTCATCTCTGGAGTATCTGCAGTGTCTCCCTCCCTGATCCTCCTGTGAGTGCCTGCGGTGCAGGCGGGCTGTGTGTGTTCAGCAGAGGATTAAATGTGTGGCATGGATGCCCAGGTTTGGGAAACCCCCAGTGCAAATGGGCTGATCTGGAGAGCAGATCACACAGACACAGCCTCAGACCCACAGGGAGCTCCAAGGTGAGTGACAAAAAGGAAATTTTCTGGTACTCACCTCAGAAATACTTGACCTGTCAGAGGACTTCACACGGCATGTTGAGAGCCAGGAGTTCTTAGCCCCAAAGCTGAACCCTGAATGTAGATAATCAAATTTTCTGTATTCCCATGTAAAGACACTACCCTCCACAATGAAGAATTTTTTTAAAAAGAGGAGTTTTTTTGACACAGTCCTATCTGAAATAACGCATTTTCAAGACTTCACAGGGTAAGTTGTAGAGCAAAGGGCAGATTTGAGTTGGGTCAGGTTTCTTTCAAGCTGTATATATTGTACAGTGCTGAATTTAGTTTCCTGTGCTGTTTCATACTGTTATTGTTTTGCTTTTATTATCTGCATTATCCTAACACTGAAATCCCAATGTAGAAGAATCCCACAGTGCTGGGGTTTATACAGTCAGAGCACACAAACAGCTCTACCTGCTGAGTTTGCTTTCTAAGAACAAACTAGGAGAAGAACATGGTCTGCCTGAGAAGCCATCGTGTAAGACATGTGGTCTGTGACCAAGGGAATTCACCATACAGAATTTTCATAGACATTTTGACAAGCTTCCAGAGATGTACACATCCTTATCATAACTGTACATAAGATTAATGAAATCTGGAACTAAAGTACATAAATCTTTCCACTCAAGTCATATATAAGATGTTCTAGAGCTGCAGTATTGTAATAAAGGCTGTATTCACAGGTTGATTATTCTTTTTTTTTTCCTGTTCTCATGGGAGCTGTGTTCAACTCCTCAGCTGATGTACTCCTAATCTCTGATCAGTGCATTCATTACCATGAAACATACTGCATGTACTTTGAGCATGAAATAAAACAGAAATTTAATACCATGCTCTTTTTAGATCCCCATTTCAGGTTGTTTATAGAAAAAGGAAAAAAAAAGGTGGTTGATCCTTCAGTTTTTCTTTAAGGAAAATTGACAAGCTGCTTTGAAGACTTGCTTTGAGGCCAAGTTATTAGTTTTACTGTGGTTTTAAGGAAAAGGTGAAGACAGAAGATGAAATTAGATCAGCAACAGGCTAAAAGTCCTTTCCCAGAGCACCTGGAGAGGTTAAATAAACTGCATATGGCCCACATTGAATTTACACATTGTTAAGACTTCTGGGAGTCAGGGGAAAAAGTAGGTAGACTGCTAACTTGCCATCTTAAGCAAAAAACAGCTGGGGAAATGAATATTACAGTCTGAGATAGGCATAATATATAATGAGATATGCATCAAGCTTATAAAATACAATTCCTTTATTTGACTAAAATCTCTGTGAGCCTAATTATGGTCCTGCATGCAAGGTCCTGAAAGCTACCCATGCGAGGTAACTTTTTGTTTGTTTTATTTGCAGTCGGGAATTTAGGTTTGGGGGTGTTTTTTTGGGTGGAGGATTGCGTTTGTTTGGGGTTTTTGCTAAACTACAAATGCCTGCTCTCTATGGGCTTGCAACAACATCAGAGCTTGCTGATGCCGTGAAATAAATGGCAGTCATGGTATGCTTTTACTCAAGCATTCAGGGTATCAGGGATGGTTCATTGAAGTACCATTGGATGCCATACACTGACAATGTGCTTTTGTTTGTAACAAACTCTGAAGCCACAATCCTCGCCCTTCTAGTGTTAATCCAAGATCTTGGCTTGCTTTCAGGCTATAGAATTAACTGGGAAAAGTTGGAACTGCTTGAGATCTCCCAGCTGCCTTGCACAACGGCTTTTCTTCCAGTACAACTCCTGAAGGCAGTCAGAAGCAATTAAATGTTTGAGGGATGAAATACTAAGGAATTTTGAAAAACTTGCAGAGATGAATTTAAAAACCACTGTCCTTTAATTGGCAAAATACAACAGGTGGTCGCATGAGATTTATATGTTTCTCCTAGGAAAAATTAACTAAGTTACATTTTACTTAGATATTTTTGTATGGTCTGAGTAGCTTGGTTCTCTCCATATTGTGCTCTGGGAGTGATTCTTCTGGACTGTTTTCAAGGAAATATAGACTCCCTTACTGCTAAGAATAGTTGCTGAACCTGTAGAGATTCTACTGTTTTGTTTTCATGCACTGAGCCCTTCACTGATCCCACCAAACCTGCAGCTTCAGCCCATGGAAAGGCCAAAAAAGCTTTAAAACAGATTCTCACACTAAAATCCTGGATCCTCATCTACAGAGGGAAGCCTAAACTGTTTGGGCTGATAGATTGCAACTGACACCCCACAAAACCTCGTTGAGGGTCATTTTTCCATAGGACAGACTGATTGCCAGTGTGTATGGCAAGAACCAGTTGAAGAGAATATCTCTGCTCTGGATTGCGTCTTATAAGTCCCACCTATATAAATACAGATACATCTGAAATGTGTATGATCTTTGGTCTATAAATACATGGGATTGATGCAGTTCTAAGAATGTCCTGAGTTTGGCCTTTCTGTGTTCTATTGACGGAAAAGGTATTTTTGACTTTCATAGATGCTTCTGAAACCTATTATGAAGAGTAGGAGTGCAAGATCTTGGCAAGCAAGCTCATAATTTTGTTCTGTGTGGCCAGGTTAGCCTTTAAGCATGCATGTCTGACAAGAGGTTATGTAAATGAGCATATTTTTGTGTTGAACTCAAGGCAATGGAAGGGAGGCAATAAACAGACATGTGGTGGCTCATGTGATATCTTTGCATCTGAATACTTAGAGGCATTGAGAAGCAGCCCAACATAAAGACGGCTGTGTGCATGGTAAGTGGAGAGGAGAAGGCCAGTAAAGATCAATGAAGAAGAAGTTCATTGATCATGAAGATCTGTTGTGCTTGACACCACATCAACACACAGCCAGGTACAGTGACTGTCCAAAAAAGGTTTCACCATGAAGAGTTAAGGGAGACACATAATGGCAGCAGAAATAAACAGTCTGAAATAATGCAGCCAAATGCAAAATCCTACATCTATGGACAGAGGATGTTGGTCACACTTAAAAGGTGGAGATCATTTCCATCAATGCAGTGACATGAAAAGGGGATTGGGGTAATGACAGAAACCCAGGTAATTCTGGACTCCCAAACAGAGGCTGTGTCTTAAAATGGCAAGTATGATTATTGGCTGTTCAAGGAGTAGGAAGATAGGGAGACGACTCTGGGGTTACTGAGCCTAAACTTCACAGAGTGTGTGGAAAAAATAGAAACAGCATTTAGGACAGAGCTACCAGAATGAGTTGAGGACTTGGAAAGATCTTTTGATCAGTGGGAGAAGCGAGAGGGATGTTTTGTTGCCAGTGTAACAGAATGACAGATGAGATGCCCACAACTACTATTTGTGGCTTTAACTCTACTAATAGACTTCTTATGGACACAACCCTCTGGATGCCCAATCTGGTGCATTTTATATGGTTACATGGTGTCTGAATCCTCCTTGGACAGTGCTGGAGTAGATTAGGATACGTACTCTTGCATAAGACTTCTTACATATCATTTTAAAGATTGATAAGGAGATGACAATACCTGAGCTATTCAGGGAGGTTATATCTGGATTTTAGCTTTGAAGTTCCAACCTTTCTCAACTGTATATGAAAAGAATATTAATCCTGATGGTCTAGTTTCTTACACAAAATCAATGGTAGCTAGCACTTTGATAGCTTCTCGAAAGAGGTGCTTAAAAAAAAGAATTCTTGAAAGTCAAAGCTTTCTATTGTGTTTCCAGATAGGAAAATAGATGAAAGCTAAGAAGATATGCCAAGTAATTCCGAAATCAACTTTAAAGCACACGATCATGTCTTGGCAATCTAAAAGCAGTGTGTGGAGAAGAGAAAAGGGTTGGCAGAGGAATGAAGAAAAGAAGTATTCTACAAAAAAAGAAATGGCATGTCTTGGCAGAGAGACAATGTTTGCTAACCTGTTGAAGGGTTCAGTCGTAAAAGAACTGTGTTCATGAGAACTGAAATAGAGCAGAAACCATTTACCACTTGATGTTTTAAAGCAAACTGCCAAATAAAATTCTGAAAGGTTTCACTTTGCAGATCAACTCGACCTTATCATGTGATAACATAGCAGGAAAATCTGTGCTCTCGCTAGGTTCTTTAATAATGCATCTGAGAGGACAAGTCACATTCTGCTCTCAGTTACTGTGGAGTAAGCCATAATATATCTGTTGAATTCATGTTTATTTTGGCATAGCTGAGAAAATGAAGAAGTCCAAAAGGTGCAGAAGGAACAAAATCATTCATTTGGGTGATAAATCACAAATATAGACCAGGAGTTGGAAGTTGAGCAGGGCAAGTATTAGTATGTGGTGGGTGTGGTTGAATTTGAAAGGGCAGGAGATACTTATAAGCTGGTCTTGCACACCAACATCCTCAGTGTTTGTTTTTTCAGACTCCTCTTTATGTGACTTTCTAGATCATCTTTTATAAAAATATTTTGTGTGCAATGAGGTAAGCTGAAGAGAAAAGCAGAATCATGGGGAAAACCACCTGAAACACCTGAAAGGAAGGTCTGGGGAAGGTGAGGCTCCAGTAGCCTGGAGAAGACCTGGCTGTGACGGTGACTGGCTGTGGCTATCTTGTGCAGACAGTCCCTGGCACCACAGTCGGGCAGTGCTTCTTCTCTTTTGCAGCACTGTCAGGAGTGCCAAAACACGTAACCAACCACGTCTGATATGCTGTTAAAAATGATTATTTAGACTGAGGTTTTCCTAATCAAGCAGGGAGCAGCTGAACTTTACTCCCCCAGACAGAAGCCCTCTTACCCCTATCCAGCGCCAGATAACCCAGCTCTTTGCTCACCAAGTGGATGCACAGGCAGCCACTGAAGCTGTGTTTGGACACTTAGGGGTTTTGTCCAGCTTGAAAGATGCCCGTGTTTGTGCTCAGCAATGAACTTTGCTGTTATCTGTCTGCAGGGTGACGGCTGGGCTGCGTGTGCTGCTCAGGAGGGCTCTGCCGTGAGCGCAGCCCAGGACGTCAGCGCCATCCCTACAGCCAGGCTGTCCTATATGGCCTGGGTTTGGTATGCAAGGTGTTCCTGCAGTGACTCATGCTTTCTGAGTAGCAACTCTTGTTACACAAAGATAGGAGAAGGGTTAACGGGAGCCCTTTTCAGTCCCCCTTCTTTCCCCCCTTGCCAAACACACATGGTCTCAGCAAAATCTCTAAATCATGCTCTCTTCCTGGAGCTCCAAGACTGTGAGTTACACATAGGACCTCTGTAGCTGCACAGTGCCACACTATTCTGAACGAGATGCTGAAGGCACTTGAGTTTCTTTTACTCTCTCCCCTCCCCTCCACCCCAGATTTAACCTAGTTTTTATGGCATGAACAGCCCCAAAGAAAGTCGGAGAGAAAAGAGATGAAGGCCAGAGAGCAGAGGAGGACCAATGAAAGAAGCAGTAACCATTCTGTCATTCCTTTGGAGAGCAACACTAGACACCTTTAAATGCAGAGAGTGTCCTCTGCCTTTTTGCCAAAGCCCTTTTATCTGTGTGAATAAAAAGGGAGGCAGGTCAGCCTAGTTTCTGTTGCCAAATAAAAGCATGAATAAATTAGGCTATTCTTAGTAGGCAAGTGANTTTCTAAAGCAATTTCATATTCTGCCCCAACTGTTTGCACATGATAGAAAGGGGCTGGAGCTGCCTACTATTATGATTAGTACTATTGTTATCGCTGAAGGGCCTCATTGTTCTAGAAGATGTTAGGTTTGCACGATTCACAATCCGTCTCTATTCATCCAGGAAAGGTTAGGAGAGAGGATCTGATATTCTGCAAAGGGTTTTTTCCCCCCTCCCTCCCCTTCTCCTTTACTGGCTTAAGGCAGAAAGCAGGCAGAAGGTCTCCTATTAACTAGAATTAGGAAACAGGGATCTAGGTGCCTGGGAACAGCCGCTCCGTAGCTCTAATCCCAGTGAGGACCTTAATTGTATCTGGTTTAACAGTTATTCATGCTATTTTACTGCAGGCAGGCACGGTGATTAGGGACATTGGTTGGAAAAATCTGTTCATTAGCTTAATAAAGGCTGCCTAAGCCTGCTTGTTCAGCCACTAATAATCCAACTATTAGTGCCATGCTAGATGCCTTGGTATTAATATGTGTAGTTTACTAGTGTCACAACAGCAATATGGGTCAGTTTAGTGGCTCCTTGGTTTCACAGTCAGGCACCCTGTGCTGGTGCAGGAAAGGGAAAATGAATGAGTGAATGAATAACAAAAGAGATCACACCATATAGCAAACCCTCAATATGTTCTTCCCTACAACTCACGGGCAGTCCAGGAGCCTTAGGAACAAGGTTGTTTGAGGACAAGACAATTAGCCCTTTCCAGTGATGGATGTTCTTGAAAAGCAGTTTATTTTTTCATAGGTGGTTCACAGAAGCACTTTGGCTGTCTATCAAATATTAACAGAGAGTGATTGTTGGGGGAGAGGGGTGTTTGCTGCCCTCCCAGCACCACGTGGTGCTCGGGCACTCACCCCTCCTGGCATGTGCTGGGACCAACACCCAGCCTGGGAATGTCCAGGTTGGCTTTGGAGGAGGAGAAAAGCAGGTATAATTGTATTTTTGTCTGCTTCCTTGATTTCCCTCAGATGACCTAAACTTTTCCTTTCCTGATAGAAGGAGGCAAAAATACTGCTCACACTTTAGGGGAATCATCTGCCCTAAGCATAATCCTTTTGTTGCTAATTAGAGTGTCAGTGGTTCCTTTGATAATAAAACCCTGTCATTCATCTTTCTCTTTTATTTATGGGAATGATTTCTTTTGTTTTCCCCTGGAAGTTGAAAATTATGCTAATATAATATTATGAGTGAATTGTTGCTAGCTATCTTTCTGTAGAAGCTATTTCCAAAGATTTGAATGAGAGATTAGAACATTAAGAGCTAGATTATTGCATTTTCCCTCTGTAGGCTGATCTTTCACCTGCATGTTTTCAATAGCTCTTCCTGTGAGACATTATATGTCCAAGTTTGCCTAGACTTTGAATCAAACTAGATTCCTAACCACAAGCATACAAAATTGAGTATTAACACACAGTGTGTATGTCTGTTAACAGCACTGACATCTGTGGTGAAATGAGAAAAAATAAAACCAACAGGCAGGTAGGTGACCTGCCACTACCTAGAGCTACACATCTAAATTCAAAGGATATACATTCTACTACCCCTGATAAATACCTCTTGAAACACGAATGGCAAACAAAAAATATCCTTATGGAGAAAAACCAGACTCCTTCATCTTCACTGGCCCTCAGCTATTCTCTTTCAAATCCAGAAAAATACTAACCCAAACCCTCCCACAAAAGTTCAAGAGCTAAAACCTGTCCTTGCTGAGTGCTGAGTTGTCTATGTGAAAATGATATTGCATAACTATAAAAGAAGTTCTATATTGTTCAGTACCTCTAGGATAGGTAGATATCTTAACACATCTTTTTTCAGTTAATAATTTTATTTTCTCTTCTAGGTGTGTATTTTAACTGCAATTGCTGTATATTCATTTATAAAAGATAATATTTTAATCCACTTGATTCATGTCTCATGGGTTTCATGTCAATGATATTTATTATTTTTTGATAATACTGCATTTCAATGGTTTGTTTAGTGACATTAAGAGAGAATATAGCAGGTGGGCATGTTCACTGCTGCCTCCATATGTAAATGCCTACATCTGGGATGCTGGTGGTACACTAAATGGTGCTGCACATTTCATAAATTTCAGTCAAGTGAAAAAGTGTATTTTTCATGCTCCCATGGTCATCAGCTTCCTGTGTTCCAAAACTCTGCTTCCAGAACTACTGATGCAGATGCCATGTAGATTCAGGCAGCGGTGAGGGATGTATTTTTCCTTGCCTGCAATATGTTGGCATGGAAAACAGGTGAGAAATAATCACCATTGAAAAATAATAGTAGGAGGCCTTTTGACTGATATTTTCTAATGTTTAAGGTTGGAATTATATGTTTTACTCTAAAAGCTGGAGTATTTTTAGGATTTCACTGAGAAGCATCCCATGTTCTCATATTCCAGAAATGACAGATTGTATCTTTTTAAGTAATTGCAATAGTTTGGAAAATATTATTAAAATCAATTCCTCCTCCCTACAGAATTAGACACAGGTGGTTGTTTAATACATCAAATCTTCAGGACTAGAAATAAGATGTGTGTGTGATTCCTGCTGTGTCTCCCTGCCTGATGAGAAGAGCTTTGTGTTGTAGTACATTATAAGATTTTTTTACATATCTAACTTTGTTAGAAGTAATCAGATTGATTTCAAGTGACTGAAGAGAAAGGCTGTTGAAGAGACTGATTCTGAGCATGAGGTACCTTTGAAAGGTTCTGTATGTTGGCTGCTGCCAATTATATATATATATATATATATATAATGCTTTGCATTATAATAATTTTATTATTAACATGTTTTCTTTTCCTCTTTGACATTCAGCTCTATAACTCTGTTAGCCTTACTTTTGATTTTATTTTACTTTTAAATCAACTATGATGGACATAGCAATATGTTAAGAACATTAAACTTTTGTAGGAGTCTAGCAATAAGACTTATCACAGCTTGAAATAATATTAACAAGAGGTGTTGCTACAGATGCTGCTGTGTTGGAGTAGTTCTGTAATAAGGGCAGAAGAGGCACTTATCTTGTACTCTGTTCCCAACCCTGATGGTGCTTTGTGAAAAGTTTAGCAAGAAAAATAAACTTCACATGACTAGCTTTCCAGAGGGTCTCTGGTAAGATGGAAATATCTTGGGAGGTCTGAATGAAAAGCTCAGGAAAAAAAACTTTTTTAGTGGTTGCTTGTCTTAAAAAAACATGATCTTTATTTCAGAAACTAATTGCTTTGTTTAATGCGTAGTTTATTTTGGAGGCTGTATCTGAGATAAAGGGGTGCAACTGCTTTTTAGCAAAGTGAAAAAATAATTGCTCTGCTAATGAATTCAGGGGAAATAAAGTGAATAACTTTTTCTGCTGGGGTGTTGCTAGACTTTGCAATAAAAACTGTGTACTCTTCAATGATTTTAAGTGGTCAGTGGTATGATTTTGCCATTGCATATTGAAATCTAGCAGTGCATTTATCCCTTCTCAGGGGTCATTCAGTGAAGAAAGGGCACCATCCCTTATTTTATTTCAAGCCTGCATCTAGATGGATGAAAGACAAGAATAGAGTAGCCAGAATGCAAAAAAATGCCTTAATTTTGGAGATGTCTTAGTTTTGTGGATTAGATCTCTGTATGGACTGTGACAATGCAAGAGGATGACTCTTAGGTCATTCTAATTCTCCAGCATAAAACCTCCACATTGACTAGCAAAGCTGAAATACTCACAGTGTTTATGTTATAAATACTGAAATCATGGATATGGGTATTTAGATTCCAAAGAAAGGAAATCAAGTGCAGGACTAGTTGCAAACTTACAAGTGAAAAATCTAAAAAGCTAAGCAATCATCTTTCAATTGTATTGCATGCATGACCATCAGCTGTTATTTCATTAGATGGAATTCATTTTGTTTCACCAGCAATAGATGCTTTCAGCAGAAGCTCAGTGGAAACTTCTAATTCATGTTACCAGTAGTTCCTGAAAAGATAATTCAGTCTAGACTTTGGTACAGTTTTAATTGGATTCCATGGATTTTAGATAAGCCTATGCCTGGAAGCCTAATTCTAAGAATCCTTAAGGAGCAGGAAATGGTAACTTTTATTTCAACACCTGCTAAAGAATGGCCATGGAAATGTCTGAAATTCCACAGGTATCTGGCTGGAAAAAACTCAATGAAGTCCAGTTGTGGCCTCATTTTGTGTTATTTCTGAATACCTGGCAGTCCACATAGGGTTTTCTGATACATCTCTTGTCCACCTCATTGCTTGCTTTGCTTTAGTGCTGACTTCAAATTCACATCTTGAGATGAACACAGAGATGAAAGACATTTGTGGTAACTTACTCTGTGTCCTCATTAAGCCTGTAGTAAACTCCCTCTAAGGAGGGAATGGCACTTACTCTACCAGCTGGTAGCTTGAGTGTTATTTCTCAGCCACTTTCGCCATAGATGAAACCTTCTAGGTTTTCCACACACTACCAGTATTTATCTCCTCCAATATATAAGGACACAGTTATCTAGAGTGAAGAATGTATTTTGCAGCAGGCTGCTGCAAGAGCAGAGGAACAGTGAGTTACTGTGAGGGACTGTGCTATCTGATGGCAAGAATGCTGGATGGGGATTCATGAGATTTGTCATCTGTTCCCTGCCTTGTGCCTATTGAATGACCTTCAGCAAGTCACTTTCTCTCTTTTGTCTCAGCTATCATTTTACCTGCTAAGATGTGATAATGAAACACTCTTTTTTTATAAACTGCTAGATGCTGATGAATAGCACTGATGAAAAGTACTGTACAAAAGCTAAGTGGTATTGAATATGTGATTGCACTTGGCTTCATTGAATTATGACTGATAATACAGATACTGACCAGCAAGTAGCTTTAATGGTCCAGTAGATATCAAATTTTCTGTTTTTCCACCTTTAGGAATCTCAAAAATAATGCTTCACAGATGACACTGATTTTGCTTTCTGCTGTAATTTTACAGAGAAGCTAAAATCTTGGGATCTGCTGGCATTTATTTTGTCTGCTGACCTTGGGAGGAAATGGAGCTCAAGATGGCTATTTGTATTAGCTAATTTAAGATTAGTTAAACGTAGTAGGCTGAGGAGTCTGGAAGACTCGTATTCAGTGCAATTTATTGTGCTTTTCAAACACAAGACATAGAGTTTCCTCCAGCTGTGACCCATCTGCTGTCCTGAGTTAGTGGGAGCCCAGTGCTGTACCCACAAGCTGCAGAAAGCAGAGGTGGCTGAGATGCTGTGTGGAACACCCTTGCTTAGGAATGGGAGGCAGATTTAATCTACCCTTCTGTTCCTCTGTGGTCATGCCTGTTACTGGACACAAGTAATGTGGAGGTGGCTTACATGATTTGCCAGAGATCTGTGCTGAAATACATGTAGCTAAAATTTAGGGGAATATTGCAAGTCTCTTAGCTGACCAAGAAGCCAAGGATCCATCAGGACATTAAACAAAGAGTTCACTACTAACCTCAAAGGCTTTTTGTTTTCAAAAGGTTTTGTCCTGATACAGTGTTTTTCTGGCTTCTGACTTAATTTCATCCTGAGGTTCTCAGCTGTGGTTATATTGAGGCTCTTGTTTCTCCCAGTACTGTCTGAAGGACTGGTAAATTCAGCCCTAAAACACCAACTACCTGTTAGTGTTTCTCAAGACTAACATACATATTTTTAGTAGTAGAGAACTTGGTTATTTCATTCGTGGGATTTTTTCAGAAATGCAGCAAACAAAAAGCTTCATGTGTACTTCTTTGCTGTAAAATTTGCACTGTTATTTTTAGTTTACTTGCTGAATTATGGTGTTAATATTGCCATTCGATTCTGTTAAAAACCAGTCCTTTATAAATCTATATTTCTTTGGAGTTGATACCTTGAACTCTCGGATTCTATCTCTTGACTGGGTGGTCAGCAGCATAACTTTAATTGATAGCTGTTGGACAGGATACATGGACTAATGATCAGAGTATCCCCAAAAAAGGTCCAATAGCTTTGAATGTACAAACCCATAAACTTTACTAAAAAAAAAGATATATTCCAAAGCTCAAGTAAAAAGGAAGTGACCAGAGTCCATCTGTTCTCAGTGGCAGGTAGACATCTATCACTTGTATGTTTTAATATCAACTTTCCATCTTAGAAATTGAGGTTGTCCTAGGGGGATCTGTATTTTAGTGTTTCTGTCACAGAAAAGATGAACTTGCTTCCATAGTTATGCAGTGTGCTGCAAGAAATGAAGAAAGACATTTGATATAATAAAAATAGCAAACCAATAAAATATGAGTCTCTGTTAATGTTGGCTCAACCATCAGAAACAGAAAATTCCATAAATCGTGCTCATCTGTCTGTATGCTTGAAAGGTGTGGTTTAAAAATACTTCCTACCTATGGCTAAATGATGAAAATTACCAGGATAAAGGACTGTCTCATTTCCTGTCTCTCAGACTTGGAGTATCCTTACAATACAAAAGGAATTTTTATACCAATACCTCTGTTTCAAGTTTTGTCTCTATTATGAAAAAAACCAAAACAAGACCCCTATATATGTATATGTATATACAATACACACACACACACACACACACACACATATATACATCTTGTTCCACAAAGCCTAAGGGCATGAAATTTGTTCCCTAAGTTTACTGCTCACCAATGTGCAAAGATAAAATTGTCTCCCCTAAAAAGTCTAGCCTCAGGAGAGGGAATTCAGAAAATGAGTGACAGCTGAACAGCTAATTCCCTTGGCCTCCTCTCAGCTTTTGTTGTTAGAGTTTAATTTCCTATTTTTGGAAATATTCATTCAGAAGCTGAACTCCTTTACTTCTGTACTTCTCCATAAAAATTCTTATTTGCTTTGCTAAGCCAGCCAGTGAACTTCATAACAAGTAAGAATACAAAATCCAAAAAGTAGAGAGTGATTCATCTTCAGCTGGGTTATAGACTTGAAGCCATTGCTAAATGGTAGTTTTTAACCATTACTGTCCAAGATTGGGATGCCATTGAACACTGAAAGTGTTCCTTTAAACACTTAAAAAGAGATGAAGATCCCTGTCCCCAAGGGTTGTTAAACGAATACACTGATTAAGTATGATCCTGAGAATTACTGGCAGTAAGGATACCTTTAAGGAAGAGTGATTTTTAATGTTACTTGTCATTTTGTCACATGATTTGCTACAGGCCTCTCTCATATCTTATTTGGTGATGTTATGTATAAATTTTAAGTAATACACATTCTGCTTTCTGCTGTTTAGATTTGCAAATTTGTTTATAGCCTGTACTAATTTTGTGGAAAGGATAAAAAGAAAGCTATTTGGATTATTTGAAATCCTTCAGCTTGCACACAATTTCTATTACGTGTGCTATGGCTTCCAGATAGACTCTTCCAGACAAAAATGTAGTATATGATATAAATATACTTATATCTACATGTATCTATATTATACCAGATAACTTTTGTATTCATCAGGATTCCATTTAGGTCTTTGCTATAATAAATGTACAGGCATGCATGACTTTTTAAGGGTTTCACAGATGTGCCTGTGTTTCAGCACTGTGGGCACTGGTGCTCACTGCCCCTCTTCTCAAGGGCAGAGCATGGGGCTGCTCCTGCTATCCTCACTCTGCAAACCTCTCACCTTGATGCCAAAGCATTTCTGTGACATTGAATATGTGGATTCACACCAGGAAAGTCATATTTCCTGTAGGTCACCTTCCTTCAGGTCCTTTTCCAAGGCAGGGGGGGACTGGAGCCAAATTAAGTCGAGCATTAGCCAGCAAACAGACTAATTTGCTGTTCTGACATTGAGATGCTCTGTTTCTTTAGCCTCTTGCTTCAAGCTGGGAATACTTTATGAAATAGTTATATTTTTCTCTAGAGCCTCTTCTGTTTACTTTTCACTCCCAAACTGGTGCTATATGGAGCTGAACTTACATCCACAATTTCCTTACATCAACAGAAGAGATGTACTTGGAGCAGAGTGCAGCAAAGAAAATCTTTTATCTTTATTATTTAATCAAGCAAAGCTGGTATCTTGATTAAAATATCCCTGTAATAATAATTAATTTCTTTCACAGCTTTTCCCTCAAGGCCTGCCTGGTTTCTCTGTTCCTGTTTCCCCCAATGTCTTACTTGCAGATATGGGCACAATGCACCTCGTGGTGCAGTTGCAGTGCAGATGACGACTGCTCTTATAGTCCTGTTACCATGAGGCAGCTGCCAGTTCCAATTAACCTCTGAGAGATAAGGACTCAAATTAGTACAAGCTGACGATACCTGGGAACGGGAGGAGGACGATGATTTTGGTTTTTATGTTGTTAGGTTATGACTGAATGACCTGGCTCACAAAGGCTGTGTGTGATGATACACCCTCAGGAGGTACCTGTGCTGGGCTCACCGTGGTGTGGGATGAGAACAAGAGTGACCAGGGCCTCCACTGGGGTAGCCAGGAAGGGCTTGAAGGCACTGTGTGAGCAGGAACAGGTTATGCCAAGTGCTCTTGGGAAGAAGGACAGTGCTGACATGACACATGGATGGTGGTTAGATGTTGCTGTGAGTGTCCAGTCAGCTGGAAACATCTTGGGACTTGTTACAGCCTTCTGTATTGTTCTCTTGTTCTTAAAAATATCTCTTCCTCTCTCAAGAACTGTGTCATTACAGAAAAGTATAATTTTCTGGCATAAGATAGAAATGCAAATACTCACAGTGGTCAGTCTCAGGTATTTCCACATGGGAGAGTGGGCGTGCTTATTTCACAAAGGTTAATGAACCAGCCAGAGTCAATGTTATTTCAGACTTGGTTTCAGTAAACAAAGAATCTTTCTTTCAAAAATGGTACTGTCATAAGAAACTCTTACTGGATTAGGAAATCCTGATTTGATTCAGTTAAAATCAGCTAAAAGTGAAAAAGACAAATAGTTCTGTCACTGAAATTAGCTTCTACTTGAAAGCAAACTTTGTTGAATTAAGGGAGATACTAATAAACTTCAAAGGACTACAAAGACCAGAAGAATACAGGGTACAGGCAAAAACTGTTTGTCAGTGATGTAAAGTCTATCTGAAACTTCTGTCTCCAAAAGAGGAAAAAGAAAAGTATAGACAAGAGCTCCCGATCCAGTTAGAAAAGTAATAGGAAAAAAACCCCAAAAGAACAAACTAGAAAGCCTAAGAGTAATTTTATTGAAAAAAATCTATGTTTTGTAGTTCAGAAGGTATAGAAATAAATTGAGAGTTTCTAGTAATCAGCTGAGTTTGACATGCAAAAGAAAAATACAACAGCAAGAAGAATTTTTTCAACCACAGAAACAAAAAGACTAAAGAAAGAAGAGAGCTTTAGGGAAGAAGTACATGAAGCTGGGTATCCTCCCGCTGTCAGCCACAGTCACCCCACATCACAATTCTCCTGACAGTGTGGACCAAAGTGTCTCAACACAGAATGGGGAGAGAAAAGAAGCCTGAATTATAAGGTTACCAAACTGGGCTTTCTCATCATACTCCCATCTTTAAATTTCTTTCTCTAAATGTATTGTCAGTACATACTTGGTAAAGGAGGAGCAATTGAAGCTAAAGGAAAATACTGGCTGGGAGTGAACGAGTGAAAGAGTGGACATAGACAAATGTAGTCTGAAAATAAGAAGGTGACTACTAGAGCAGTGACAGTCTCACAGCCTCTCTCCCCCTGTTTGTATTAAAGACTCACTAACTTGAGCTGGAAATGCAGTTTTTAAAGCAGATTACATGGTGTGGCTGTTAACCACAGCAAGGCACAGACTTGTGACCCAGAGTGCTCCTTCCCCACTTGTGCAGCTGAGCCTTATCTGGCAGTAAAAGTGCAAGCCCCTAATACTGATTTTTGACTAACTGATAATCAGAATGAAACTGGAAAATGAGCTGGTTGATATCTGACCTGCACCCAAATATCCCAATAAAGTGAGCTAAGCTTCTTAAAGTTGACATAGATATTATAGGAGGAGGTTTGGTTCTTGCAGCAGTTGCCTGTGCAGAACATGAAGAGGAAACAGGAGTTTTGAGCTGCTCTGTCACCAGTTCTAGCTCTTGTTTCACCTTCCAGCATGTCTGAGGCTTTCTGCCTCCAAATTATGCATTCCTTACTCAGTTTTCCCTTTGCTTAAAAAAGCTATGATATCCATTATCATATTGAATAACTGGACTTGTCATTTTGTCTTTTTACTTTTGACTATTTAGAAAAAACACAGCAGAACTCTACCTGAAAACAAAGGATTTAAAGAGTTTGTCATGGTCTTCATGTAAAAGCATGCACTTCACTTGTACAAAAACATTTATTTTCAATACAAGCTCTGGATCACCAAAATGACAAATAGTAAGTGGTTATTATTTCCTTCCATCTTTTGAATTTTTTTTTCTTCACTGTTAGTTGTTTTCTTCTGGAAAAAAAAAAAACAACAAACCCAAACAAACAAAGCAGTCCCAGCTTGAGTCATATGTGCTCCTTAAACAGCAGGATATAGAATTATGACATTGCATACCCAGCTTTTGGACATGGCCTCTGTTTTTGAGACATTCCTTCTGTGTACTCTAATGCTACCATGCTAATACCTAGATAATCTACAAAATCCTTATGGAAATCTGCCATCTCTACTGCAAAATGTTATCTTTTCCAGTTTTCAGGGGTAAGCAGTTATGTGCCTTGTTCACAAGGCTTTTTTTAAATCACGTTTTTGGAGCACACAGCCATCTACTGAAATAAGACAGTAATGTAACCTTCATGGAGATCCATTTCCTTACTCTGTTGAGGTTCTGTGTAATGGCACTCTTGGTTCAGGCCTTTGTGTTTCATAAAATAGAATTTAATTTGTATACATCAGCAAATGACACTGTTGAGATAAAAAAATGTAATTGAGTAACAGCCCTTAAAGCTTCTAGTGTCCAGTCCACAGCAGTCTTACTTGATCTCCATACGAGGTTTTCTTTCTATAGGAATTCAAAAATTTTCCATTTTAAAGCTGTCTTGTGCTCCTATAGTTTCATAATATTTTATATGAAGGAAATAATAATCTTTACCTGGAGATAGTTTGTTGATAGGACCTCTGAAAATGAGATATCATTCAGGTCTGCCAAAAACCATTGTTGGAATTAAGGCAATGTAAAAATGGGAATTCATTAATTCTGTAGTTTAGTTATGTTCAAGTGGTTTCTATAGACACAAAGAAATTGTTTGAGTGCACAGGACCAGATTGAATTTTTATAAAACCAAACCTTGATTCAACAAAGCACAAACCCAGTGTACTGTTTCAGTCCTCAATACTTTGCCTCTAACCCCACGGGGCATTTCCTCCTGTAGTCTCTGATCACCACTTCTGGGCCAAAACTGAAGGTCTGGTTATTTTCTCATCCTCCTTGGTCAGTTTTGATATCAATAGGTTACTCATTCCTTTCTTTTTTCTGCTTTTAAGGTTCATCCCACTTATGAATCTGTTCACCTGATGAGTCTATGTACAATATCTTACTAGCCACACTTGCCAGAGACCTAGGATCAACTGCACAATAGCATAAATGCATGGAGACCAGAGGGAAATGGTGTTTAATTGTCCACAGTCAATCAGATCTGAATGGTTACCTGGGATTTTGTTCACTAGAAAATGTTCAAGTTGCACAAAAAGTTCCTGAAGTTCCAGAGGGATAAGAAATTTCTATTAAAAAATCAGATAAGGACAGAGGAAACTCATTGTCTAAATACAGCAAAGGAATTTGATGAATAACTCAGCTTGGAAGTAATTGATTTGATAATTCTCCTTTTACTGGCAGTTCAAATGACATAGTGAAGTTAGAACAACCACAGCTCCTCAGTTAAGCTTAGGGCTAAGTTTAGTTACAGGACTCTGCTTTTAATCATGATCAACTTGTTAGTCATCATCATACAGTGCAGACCAATTTCCAGTTCTGGAAGATCGCTGTAGTCAGTTCATAAATATCTGCATTTGTCAGAGAAACTGAATATCAGATAATATCTGAAGTGCTGAAGACTAAAAATTAACATCTTCATCACTTCTGACAGCATCTGGCATTTAGTAACAGCTACTAATACTTTTTTAATGTAGGGACTATCAGCAGCGAAAAATGCTCTAAGTGGATGTAATTTTAGTGCTGTGTTTTGTACTGAAACACAAGTTCAGCTCAAAGCATGACTATCACTAAAAATTTTGTGTATAATTATAAACTTAAGAAAAGTGTTGAAACAGATAATTTACACATGAATGATGTTACAAAGGAATTAATTTCAAGGTTTTTTAATCTGACAGCATTAGAATTTTTTCAATTATGTGTAATTTGTTAAGCTTTAGAAATTACTGATTTTGTCCAGTTTTGATGAAATGAAGTAAGTCAGCTCCTGTTCCATGCCTAATGTTTCCTTTACTCATTATTTAGAAATTGCTAAATGTTTTTGATGGGAACCATTTCTAGACCCAGTGGACAGGAGTTTTCAAACAGCTGAGGGCTATCTTTGCACAGAGATTGATTGAGCTAATTATTTTTTAAATATGCCTTTGTACATATTTTTTCACAACTATTTCTCTTCCCATGCTGTATGCATATGTTGTATGTCTTGTTTTCTAAGTCATCCTTATCTCAACTATTCTGTTCTCCTTGCCTGTTTGGCTTCCTCTGACCATTGTCCTGGGACACTACAATTCAAAGATGTTTTCCCTTGAGTCTGATATTCCAGTTTCCACATCTTCCAGTAAAGAGAGACCAAGTTTGATGGCAGTATTGTGTAATCTACTGCATGCCAGGAATATCTTACATACAGTTCTTTAGAAGGACAATCTGGTAATGCATGTCACCACACTGCTTTTTAAAGATGATTAATGGTCTTTTAAATGATTCCTCAGGTGAGCTGTACATCTTCATTATCTTCTCTGAGGACATTGCATTAGATTTATTTGGAGAAAATGAAATTAGGGTCATGAACCTTTCTTGAAAAACTAATTTATATCTTCTGAATTATTGAGAAGCACTATACTCTAATGATGTGATATGGTTGTTGATATTACAAAGACAACTGTCAATAACATCTAGAAGACAACTGTTATTTCTTATTTAACAACTTGGGAGGTTGCTGCTGTCTTTAAAGCTATTTTTAATAGCTGCCGTTCCTACTTCAGTTTCATCTGGATACACTCACATTTTATCTGACTACCCAATAATTAGCTGCTGTCAATCCAATCAGTGCTAGATTGGCTAAGCTATTTTTTTCTAAAATGTAAAAGTTGTCACAACACTGCTTGACAATATTATGTCATGATGACGTTAGGTACTTTGCCACCTCACCCACTGCATAATGGTTAATTTGAGCGATATTAGATGAATGATAGGATTTAGGATTTTGATGAGCCAGAATTTGCCTGAAGAAGTATTGCCACATAGAATATTTGTATATAGTTTATTTGGATGAAGAACATCACAAGGAAAAAATTCTGTCATTTGCTATTGATACATTAAACCCTTCCAAGTAAAACACAACATCTAGATCTGAAAATAGAGGCTCTGGCCTATTTTGCAAGCTCCTCATTAGCTGACTGGGAGTTTATGCAGAGAGGAATCTAAGTGCTTGGGTTTTTGATGCTCTATCACTATGGGTGGCCGTATATTTAATTCTGTCAGGGGTGTATGGAAAACTTGCACAGCAGATGCCTTGTACCTCCATGATGTTTGGGAAGTGGGTGGTTTGCATGGAAGTACAATTCTTTCTTTAAAATTTTCTGCTGATCTTCAGTTTCTCCATGGTTTCCTGTTCTCCAACTATTTAAACACCTCCAAAAAGACTGTGCTAGTTTTTTTAAGTGGTCTTCAGTGGTCTTAAACATCCTCTGTGGTGCAAAGAGGTTTTGCTGTTTGAACTGCAATCTTTTTAATATCCAATAAATATATTTTAATATATATCTGAGACTAAAGAGGGCTTTAGTTGTGGACTGCTGATTAAACTGACATGTTCTAGAATTTCTGTGCATCACCACTCAACAGTACAGCTCCAAGCACAAGGCAGCTGCTTGAAAGAAGTGGGTGTTTTCTGAAGCTCCAGTGATCCTACTCAAACTTAATGGCCTGGTCTCTGGTGATCCACAAGCACCCGTGGAAGTCACTGATGCACCCAGGTTTCACCATGTTGCCTTCTCAGGCCTGGAGCTGGAGCCTGTCACACACAGAACATCTTTCCTTTGGATTCTGGCAGCTCAGGCTGTGCTCCATAAAGGGCCTGTCAGCCCCATAATGGGCGTCATCGCAGCAGCGTTTGGGGCAGGAGCTCCATTGTGTGAGCACAATGTCTGCTCGAGGTAAAATGTTCTCAGTGCAATGGCTGTCAGAAGAATAATTGTTATCTCCCAGATTCTGGCAAGCCCTTAAAGGTCAGAGTTTAGGTTTTCAGGTCTACAATGGTATCTTTCTAAGCACAGAGTGTCCATAGCACATATAATGCTTTCAGCCAGCCCTCTCTGAAGATCGTGTAATGCTCTTCACACATGTAGGATAAATCTACAGCCTCACTCCTGCACAACAGCTTTCAAGGCTTCTTCAGGGTTTGATCCAGGCCCCCTTCCTTTACCAGGGCACATCTTCTGTGTGGTCCCCTACAAAAACAGCTGGTGCGGTGGAAGGCAGCAAGGACTGTGAGCATGCTGGGGCCAGTTAGTATCTGCTCCCTTTGTTTGTGTATTTCTGTTTGGGTATCAAGTCCTCCAAAATATTAATATGAACTAATCCTTTCATCTCAGACATTTCTTTCAAAACCAAATATAATCTGTTACCCCCGATTACATCATTTGCTGATTTAAAAAGCTAGATAGAGTACTACAAGAGTATGTATTTTTCACCTGAGGTATTTCTAACAGCCCTTACAAAGGGGAATTACTGTGGTGAGTCTCAGCATAGTGAAAAAGGCATTTTGTGTATCTCTGCAGAATAATTGTGGTAGAACAAGAGCTGAGCAACTCCCCTGTTTATTGCTGGAGATGTCATTGCCTGTGATTTAAAGTTTTAGAAGAACTGTACAGCCTTTGGCTAAGCAGCTTGGAAGCAATGGTTAAAATACCTTCCAACTTGCATTATCACTTTCCTTTTTAAAAGTCAAAACAGGAAAGCGAAGGTGACAGAAAGTTCTTTCTTCTGCTTGCCTTCATTCAGCTTTTGTTTAAAAAAGAAGGGAGAAGGGACTGAAGCATGCAGAAATTGCCTCAATAACCTTGCAGCAAACTGCCAGGAAGTTTTCCAAGGCTCTCATGCAATTGAACCTGGTGAAAGGAACCTACTCCCCTAGCCCTGCCCACAGCCCTCCTTAATAAAGTTGCTGGAGGTTAGGGTTTTTTTCTGAACTTAATTGTGTAGGTCTCCCAACAAACTGGTGCCAGCCTGAGGGAATGGGAGCTGATGTTGATAGTGGGGAAAGGAAAAAGCCGAGCTTGAAGGGAGGATGTTCGGGGGTGCACAGGAGTGGGGAGCAGCAGTCTCCAGTTTCCACTGCTGGCCAGCGTACAGAAGTCACCAGTTATGATTGGGTTACAGCTCATGACTATTTAGACTTGGACATGGACTTGAAGCCACTTGATGTCAGTACAAAGGGAGGAATGTAACACTGTCTCTCCAGTGCCAGGGGGGAGAGATTTGTAGGTTGGTATGTGACCTTCACTGCTGGCCCATGCAGGTGCTGTTCAAAGGCTCTCCCCATTCAGCTCTTGATACTGATACTAGATTAAAAAGAGAGAATGAAAAAAGTCCTTGTTAAAAACTTTCCTCTCTGTTTTTTCCCTTTATCTCTGTGAACAAGTTGTCTTTTGATTTGCTTGGGTTTGTGGGTTTAGGAGGCTGTTTTCCTTTCAAGGAC
The DNA here is from genome assembly GCA_013400955.1 of Drymodes brunneopygia. Classification (NCBI taxonomy): domain Eukaryota; kingdom Metazoa; phylum Chordata; class Aves; order Passeriformes; family Petroicidae; genus Drymodes; species Drymodes brunneopygia. The sequence goes on from VZTZ01001710.1 coordinate 568,642, forward strand.
TTACTCTTGTACTATGTATTTTTTCCTTTATTGAATAACATTTAACTCAGTGAAAGATTTGTCTTGAGAAAATTCTTGGGTATTTTAAAAAAAGTTTTAGTTTGTGCCCATGTTGTCTTGTCACACTAGCTTTTTACATTTTAAATTGTAGCTCCTTACCTGTATTCCAGTACCTGTGTGAAAAGAATCAGATCAAGGAAAAGAGAAGCATGCAAAGTCAGAAAATCAAATCAGCAGGGCAATTAAAACAATAACTAGTAATAATCTTATTGACTGCCAGTCAGGGAAGGGACCAGCATCCTCCCTGGTCTCTGGCACTATTTTCTGAGGTCATTTGTGTTCCTTAACAGCCCCACTGGTGTTTGCACTCAGGTAACTCATGGTATTTACGATGTCTTCAGAGAGGCTGTGTTTGAGAACTGTTTAGGGACTGTGTCACACCATCCTGTAGTCAGAAGCAGAATGGATCAGCCTTCCTCACCCTGCAAAGCAGACAGCATCCATCAGCAAAGACTTGGCTTAGCACAGATGTTCAGGACTAACTTTTGAACTACAAAGATCTCAGGATTTCTGAGGAGCTGGAGTGTGCAGCAGAGCAAAGTTCATGTAAATATCTTGTGCCAGTAAGTGCTTAGGTCAAATGTCTCTTCAAGGCCTCTTTGGAAGGCTGCAGAACTGTGATGCCCACTTTTAAAGACAATTCTTTCCCTGTACGCATGCTAAAAGGACCAAATGTGTAGAACAGAGTTGCTTCCTCGGCTTCCAAATTCCCTCCCTGGAATGCTGTGCAACTGAGCAAGCCTGCCCAGCCTTAGCAGCAATTTTTCCTTAACCCTCATAGGGTTTTTCGATTGAAGTGGTTGGTATGATTAAAAAGCAGCTTGACTGCTGCTGAGTTTCTTTGTTTTATATTTACTGGAGAAAACCACTGGGCTGTTGATCTGTGAGTTTTATGTTATTATTTAATTACATTGAGGGAAGATCCAGCATTTTGGATAATTTTTTTTGAGTGCTGTATTTTCCACGGCTTCATTTGGTTCTCGCATTAATCCCTTTCCTTCACAGAAGTTTGCATATTGTTTTGGATTATTTATACTTCACTGTGCTTCCAAATCCATTATTAATCACACAGGTATTGAAATACATTTCACAGATAATACTGGACATACTGCTGTATTGTTTGTTCACATAATAGTCATGCTTTCACTCAGCAGGTTTCTCATACATCAAATTATCATTAGATAAGAAAAAATGTTACGGTGAAGATTTGCCAACAACTTAATGCTGAATCCTCAAGCAAAACCCTGATGTTTCCCATTCCAGGTGATGACTCCTGGGGACAATAAATGAGCAGATGCTCTAGTTAGATGAGAGTATATCACCTTCAGGGATGTGAACAGTGCAAGGTTCTGCTCAGTGGACCTAAAGGAAACCTCTTGTTCATTTTTTCTCCGGCAGCATTCCAGATGACTAAACAAGAGAGATTTCTTTCATGGTTGCATTTTGGTCAGTATAAAAAGGAACCATGTTTTAGTTTTGAGAGTGTCCTGCAGCTATCAGTGACTGTAAGCCTGGGAATGTCAGGCTGGAAAGGATCATCTGGGTCATGGTATCCAGTTTCTGGGTCATCCAGCTTCTAGAAACCCACAGGCTGCAGGCCATGCTTACCCAGGCTGCTCTGCATCATTGCAGCCTCACAGCAAAACCCCAAAAACCTCAACTAAAAAGAAACGAAAATCAAAGGAAAAAAACAAGAGTGATAGGGAGTTTTAGCAACAGCCTAGACCCTTGCAAGAGCATAAAATATTGGATAAAGCTCCTCAATGATCCCAGCAGGCAGCCCTAGCCTACTGCACAGAGGAAGACAAACTCTCTTGTCCTGTTTTCTTTGTAGGCTTTTCCACTGAACTCTCGTATAAAAATGGGCTTAACCCTGAGAGTTTGAACAAGTGTATCAGTCAAACCCCAGGACACTGCTGAGAGCTGCAGCATTTTCCACCCTATGTTCAGTCTCTGCCTGTTGGCCACACCAGAGCCAGGTGTTTTAGAGCCAAAGGAGAGCACAGCTTTGCACACTGGAGACAGCTGATCCATGAACACTTTTCCCTACAGGGCTGTTCAGGAGAAAGGGGTGCAGCTATGCTCTGCAACATGGAGGTTCAGGCTGAGTCCCTGAGACAGTTTTTCCATCCTCAGTGTGGTAGAAATCTCAACATGGGTCCTTAGCTGTGGTATAGCATGGCACCAGCCCAAGAATCATTCTGAGCTGGCACTGGCTTAGGGAGCTTAAATCTGGGCATAAATACAGTGCAGGGACCTTGGAAAAGCACACAAAAAAATGGAGATTTCAGTGCTGTTCCCATGTCAGAGAAGACTCTTCAAATACCTCTCTTTTTCCATTTCCACATCTGTACTTAAGGGAGAGCAATAGCACTTTGACACAAAAGCATTTTTCTGGTCCTTGGATGGATGGTTAGTGCTGACATTAAGACATAAATCTGTTAAAACTGAGGATTGGTTAAATAAGTAAAATATTATTACAGAAACTCTCTTAGCTGTTCAAAATGACCTTTCTCCTTAAATTAGCACAAGTGAAAAAGGAATAATTGCTTTCTGTCTGCCCACAGAGTCAGGCACACACAAAGTCCTCCAGGTTTATTAGACTTCACAACAGAGTGGAGGACATCCACTGTGTCATCCTCACCAGTTCCTGCAGCGTCTGGCTCTTTTCAGCACAGCAAAAGGTCTCTTTCTGCAGACAAACAGCAACAGTAATAATGTCTACATCACTCAAATGGAATCTCCTTTCTCTAATCCAGAGGAGTAGCAGCACAGGTTTATAGAATTTCCTTCCAGTGATCTCAAAGGACTCTGCAAGTGGAAAAAAATGGTCAAAATCCCCATCCAATCACTGGGCCCCAGTGTGACTATATTGCTGGTGGCAAAGACATGTCACAAGCAAGAAGTGACTCATCAGATATACACATGAGAGCTGGGGCACAGCAAAGAGCAAAAGAAATTGACTCTGCTGCCTGCCTGTGCTAAGAGCTGATCTTATGAAAATGAAAAAATGCATAAAATAAAACTGGAGATTTGTTTCTGTTGCCACCTGAATTTAATTTTAAGTCATGTGTAAATGACTCTGGATTCTTCCTTTTAGTGTAATATTGGCTTTAATTTGGCTTAGCCTTTGGGAAGGATGTTTGACTGAATTAGAGAAGGAAGCTCAGTCCACAAGTGACTCAACGAAAACCATTTTAAAGATTGGCTTAAGTTCAGCCCATTTTGAGGACTCATGAAATCTCTTTATATGGTGATATTTATAATTTATGTGCAATGTTCTTAATCTTTATCATTTATATAATTAGAATACATTAATGTTGTTGTTGTAGATTCATTTTTCTGCAGACAACCACCACTGTGCATTCCAATTACAGCTGGGCCTGGGCAGCATCCTCTGACCCATCAGTCTTGTAGCTCAGAAAGGCCTTGAAAGCAGCAACTTCAGCTTGCCTTTACAAGTTTCTTGGTCATAATTTTTGCTCCCAGAACTGTGTATGAGCTTTCATTATTTTACTTGCTAGCTCAAAACCTCTACACTGCCTGCTTTTAGACTGTTATTTGTGGGCCCAAAATAAAGGGATTGCCCAAAGGAAGCACAGGGAATTTCTTGGGGTGGAACAGTGTCTTCCATGGGCCTAGATGGAAGGCTCTTTGGGGACAGCACCACCTTCCTATTTTGTCTGTTGAGTGCCCGGCTCACTGGGGACTTGCTCTGGGACAAGGGATCTTGCCAAAAGGCATTTGGGTGCAAAGCAAGACAGTTTTAGAGTAAAAGAGCTCAAGAGTTTGCTTTTCCTGAAAGAAGGGAAAAGGGTGTAAAAATGCAAGTTTTATTTGGAGGGAGAGGGTTGCTGGGGTTTTGTTGTTGTTGTTGTTTTTAACTGCAACATCATGACCCCTTCCATGTTCTTGTGTCATTACTTCTGTGAAAACTTGAACTATCTCCTCTGTGTTCAGGTTTGCAACATCAAAAGGACCATAGAACAATCTCTTTGATGTTAAATTTTTCTGCTGATGCTGTCTGTGGTCAGGTAATACCACATGATTAATGTGAAACAATTCAATTTGCTTATTTTCCCATGTTCACTAGCAAAGCAAAGATGCAGTGCATCAGTGGAATATGAGATACAGTCAATCCAGAAAATCCTCAGTATTAGAAAACACATTTATGGCTTTCCAAAAATCAACCCTGATGTATTTTCTTTGGTTTGGTTTGGTTTTTTTTTTTTTTTAATGTGTGTGTTTGCATAATTGCTTAATATTAAAGAGAGTGCGGTTTGGTCATTTAGTTAGTAAAATCAGGCCTTGGGACTGGGAAGAACTGGCTCCTCTCACTCAACTCAGCTATTGGCCAGGACAAGCAAGTCACTTTGCCTTTTTATAAAATAAGGATAATGGTTCCTCCATTGTAAAGACGTGAGATCTACTGCCGAAAAGCAGTACATGAGAGTTAGGTAATATTATTTCTGGCTCTCCTACAAATGTGCTTAGTGTTCAGTTTTCCCATCTGTAATGTGGGGATGTTAGAACTAATCTACCTCCCAGGGTTGTTTTGCTTAATTCCATAAAGTACTTGAAAACCTCACATGGAAAGAGTTATAGGAGCACAAGGTTTCTTAATAAAGCTCATTCATGAGTAATGTATTTTTGAAGTAAGTTACTTGAACCTTCACCCATAGTTGGAAACCAACATGAGCCAAGTCTTCTTTGTTGCTCAGCAAAGGTTGGTTGATTTTTTTTTTCTCTTACATATTTAATTCTCATACAGCTTCACATCTCTGGTTTCTGGTTATGATTGAAAGCAGAAATTCCAAATACCACAAGAGAAGACTGGGGTTTTTTACTCTTTTCCCCTGACCCTTCCAGAAGCTGGAAGATTTGAAACGTGTAAGAGCCTTCCCCACCATCCAGTTGTCAGTCCCCCCTGCAAAGAGAGGTGTCTGAAGTAGTTTTATCTGAAAACTGAGACTGTACCCAGCACCCTTTGGGACCTGCTTAGCCACCCTGAATGTGACAAGTGGCTCTGAGGCTGCTCTTTGCGGACAACCACCAGGTGCATCATCAGCACTGCTCTGCCCTGCCTTTAGCGACACAAGACCACGTTCAGCCTCCCCCACTGCACTGTTCCTGTTGTTGGTGGCTGCACAGAGCACGGGGAGGCTCTTCAGAAGCGCTGCACAAACGCTGAGCCTGAGATGGTCTTTACGTCAAAGGGCTGCAAGAGAAAATTAGCCAGAACTCATCTATTTCAGTGTCAAAATTCCTACTAACTGGGGAGGAAGCGAAGCTGGAGCAGGCTGGAGGCTGTCAGGGAGCCTGGCCATCACACCGTGGGATGCATTACAAACCCGGATTTGCAGGATCTCTGCCTGCAAGTAATCCACACTCGGAGTGCTCTGCACATATCATTTGATGTGTGTAACACAGGGATGGTGCCAGGAGCACAGAAGCTAACTTGGAGCTTGGGGAAGTTTTCAATCGGTTTTGCCAGGGTTTCCCTCGGTGGGAAGGCACGGACGGCTTTCTCCTGCCCCCTCCTGGTGCAGCCCTCAAATGTGGCTCTGGAAGCAGTGGGCTGGAAAAATGGCACCTTCATTTTCCAGGGGATTTGTACCTGGCATGTGTGGCAAAGTTGGTCTGTTTCCGTGGCAGGAAAAGGAGGTGTTATCGTTATTTTTTTTAATTTAATTTTTTTTTCACTTCTTGGCATTGTAAATCCAGTTGAGCTCTGTGGAACAAAACGGAAGGTGAGTCTAGTCAATGCCAGTCGAGTGGAAAGCAAAATTTAGAGTATTTCAGGTCTATGATCTAAGGCCTTTCATCATGGCAGTACACTGCCTTGGGAAATATTTCTATATTTCTTTTTAAGCTGGTGTAATACTTAGCCAATCAAAGAATAATATAGTGCAAATAATTTAAAGAAGGCAGATAAGATTATGTAGTCCTCAACCAAATATCAGGAGTTTATTCTAGGGGATACCTGCAAATCCAAAATTTCTCCTCAAGAGTGAAACTTGGCAGTGAGTGCAAGGCTCCCATCCTGCACTTGAACAAAGGCAGCCCCCGGGCACTGCACTCCATGGAGGGACAGGGCTGTTGGGCAGTGCTCACACACCTGAGGTCTGTGGCACCATTGTGTGCACAGACCAATGCAATCTTCACTTTGCAATGGTTACCCACCAGTAAAGCAGTAAATCAATGTCTAATAAGTCAAACTAGCTACTGTATGGAATGGCTTCACATTAAACCCTTCAGCCTTTTGGACTGAGCACAAATGTGAATACAGTTGTACACAAATTAAAACAGAGCTGCTTAAAAGTGGGCCTCCTAAGTCTGGCCTATCATTCTCTCTTCGTATCTGCATTAACTTATTTCACTTTCTAAAATGATTATCATTCACAAAACCAGAAAAATATGTACAAGGATTTTCAGGCCTTTTGATTACTGTATTTTGAAATAAGTCTAAGACAGTCTTCCTGTCTGTGGACTCAAAACTTTGTTCTGCTCTTGATGTAAGTTCTCTGGACATCAACATGTTTATGCAAAAAAAAAAAAAAANTATTTCCTGGGAAGGTGTTGAACTTTCTATCAGGTCCCTCCCATGCGGTTGTCCAAACTGTTAGGAGCACTCTTTTTGCACAGCCATATCCCAAGCTGAGCTGAAGCCAGTGCCCAAGAGGGTGTTACCTTTCTTCAATACATGTGTTTGAGAAGCACATCTTGCAGCACTAATGATATAGATTTGTCCCTCTTATAAATAATACCTTTTTTTATAGTGTGTTTTTGGCTGAGGAGTTTCCATGTGAAGTCGAGCAAATCAGCTCCCTCTGGGTACCAGGCTTTCTGTACAGAGCAGGAGAAAGATGGGTGATGCTTTGTGGTGCTCATAGCTGTGTACCTGCAGCATTGGGGGGCACAGAAAACCACATCATTTCTGCTAAATGGACAGTATCAGAGATGGGAAAAAGAGGCAGGACTTTCCCTTTTCTTTTACTCATGTCGAGTAATTTTAAGGAGAAGGTCTGGCTGCATAAAGCTTTCTCCACCTGAATGTTTTTTAGGGAAATTTCCAGAGAGTAATTCCTTTCAATGAGTTTCTCTGGACTTTTCCATTGCAGCTTGTATCTGGCCAGTTTTAGAAGGGCTGTGACTCTCTGATCCATTTTGATACTATCTGGATTCTTCAGTGTATCTGTTGAAGCTAAAATGCATAGAAAGGTCTGAACAAAGCCACAAAAATTTTGGGAGGTATATCATTTGTTCACCACTAAAAAATTCTGTTATGGGTGGACTTTTGAAGAAAATTTTCCATAAATTTATGTTTATATGCAACAGACCACAAAGACAAAACAATTTCAAATCAAACAAAACAGTTTAGTCAGACTGACGAAAATAACCTTTTTTTCATAGTTCTTTTCATCAACAAACAGACATGAACTTCACTTCAGGGCAGTGTGAATGTTTTTTCTCCCCTCAAGTTCACCTGGCAAACTGAAAAATTAGTTATTTGTACAGGCCTGGTTGTGAATCATCTTGACTCAGATGTGTCCCTGCTGGGGAGGACACGTTAGCCCCTGCCACCTTTGCGTGGTGCTTTGAATTTTCAAGTTCACCATAATCCAATTTGGCCTCAGATGACCTGAAAAATACCATTTCTCAAAAAGCACTTGAACTGCTACAGGGCTTTAGGGCAGGTAAGTACTGAGATAGGTATTAGATAACCAGAACCTCAATTTCTGATCTCAGACACTGGGATAACGAAAAGCAGGCAGATGTACCTTCTAAAGTAACTGAGCTATAGAAGTTTTGTAACATCACATAATGCAGTTTTCAAATTTTCATTCTATTTGACCTTCTGCATAACAGAGGTCCTATCTATCCTCATTACTTGCAGTATCACAACTATGACTTTTACTTGAACCGTAGGACAGAAATGATAGCAATAGGTGGGACCTCAGGAGGTAATCTAGTCCTATCCCTCCCTGAGCAGAATCAGTGTGATACAATAGAATAGAATAGAACTATTCCAGTTGAAAGGGACCTGCAATGATCATCTAGCCTGGCTGCCCAACCACTTTGGAGCTGATTCTTGTGGGCTCCTCCCAACTAAGAATAATCTGTGACCAAAAGTTAAAGCCTGTTAAGGACATGATCCAAATACCCCTTAAACACTGACAGGCTCGGGGCATCGACCTCCTCTCTAGGAAGCCTGTTCCAGTGTTTGACCTCCCCCTTGGTAAAGAATTCCTTCATAATGTCCTGTCTGAACCTCCTCTTAGAATAGTTTTGAAGCATGCCCATGTATCCTATCACTGGATCTCAGGCAGGAGGGATCAGCGCCTCTCTCTCTGCTTCCCTTCCTCAGGAAGCTGTACAGAACTATGAGGTTGGTCCTTAGCCCCTTTTTCTCCAAGGAACTGAAAGTGTTTGCTTTAAGAAGTCTTAAAAACTTCAAGGATTCTACAACTTCCCCAGAAAATTAGTCTGCAATGCTTACAACTAGAAACAATTATTTCTCTGTCTCACATTTGGGTTTTTTTTTCTTTTTCTTTTTTTTTTCAGTTTTAAAAAATTATTTTTAAAGATCCATCCCAGATGTACAGTTGTTGGAGTTGTACTACCATCAGCATGTCCAGGGGTTAGAGTCACTTTATTATTAATTTTTAGCTCACCTTCAAGTTTGGTTTAAAAATCTTTTCCTCCACTAGACTGCATTGCTCTACCAGATCAGAGGTAACTTCGTTGCAGACATTCAGAGATTCTGCACTCTGAGAAGACCACGCAGTCATCACATTTTCCCTCCCA
>VZTZ01001710.1:578976-832520 GCA_013400955.1 Drymodes brunneopygia
CCTCCTCTCTAGGAAGCCTGTTCCAGTGTTTGACCTCCCCCTTGGTAAAGAATTCCTTCATAATGTCCTGTCTGAACCTCCTCTTAGAATAGTTTTGAAGCATGCCCATGTATCCTATCACTGGATCTCAGGCAGGAGGGATCAGCGCCTCTCTCTCTGCTTCCCTTCCTCAGGAAGCTGTACAGAACTATGAGGTTGGTCCTTAGCCCCTTTTTCTCCAAGGAACTGAAAGTGTTTGCTTTAAGAAGTCTTAAAAACTTCAAGGATTCTACAACTTCCCCAGAAAATTAGTCTGCAATGCTTACAACTAGAAACAATTATTTCTCTGTCTCACATTTGGGTTTTTTTTTCTTTTTCTTTTTTTTTTCAGTTTTAAAAAATTATTTTTAAAGATCCATCCCAGATGTACAGTTGTTGGAGTTGTACTACCATCAGCATGTCCAGGGGTTAGAGTCACTTTATTATTAATTTTTAGCTCACCTTCAAGTTTGGTTTAAAAATCTTTTCCTCCACTAGACTGCATTGCTCTACCAGATCAGAGGTAACTTCGTTGCAGACATTCAGAGATTCTGCACTCTGAGAAGACCACGCAGTCATCACATTTTCCCTCCCACATGTCATAGACTTTTACGTTTTGTTCTGTTACCCAATACTTTGCATCTGAATTAAGCACAGCTTTTATTTTGGCCAAAATATATTTTCTGGAAAAGCATCTAATTTTGATATGAATACATCAGGAAATGGATAATCAATCATTTCCTTTAGAAGTTTGTTGCAGTGGTTAATCGCTGTCACTGTTTGAAAAATTGTGACCGTTTTGAATTTCTGATTTCAACTTCCAGTTACCGGTTCTCATTATGCTTTTCTCTGCCAGATGTAAGAACCCTTTAGTATCCAGTACGTTCTTTTCTGGAAGTAACTACACAGTGTAATCAAGACATCACTCATCTTTGTATTCACAATAAACTCAGTAGATGGGTCTGTAAATCTCTCACAGTCAGGTGTCTCCTTCATTCATCAGGTCGGTCTAACACTTGTTCTTTCTTGCCATTTCAGTTGTTTATAGAGATTAGTAAAAACTGGACCAGACTTCTGTGAGATGTTGTACAGTGAGAAGATAAAAACACGTTACTGCTCGCTGCTCCCTTGTTTGTGGGTATATGGATCATGGGAACAACTTCTCCTTTTTTATAGTTTTTCTGGAATTGGGATTTTCATGCTGTGTTACTTGCCCATTGAGATTCCCAAACCATTCTTCAGAATCACAGCTTTCCAGGATCCAAGGTCCTATCAGGTTTATTTTGCTCTCTGCCTTATAGATCACCTTTGTACTGACTGCATGTCGTTCAAATGGGCTCCCTTTAACAAGTGACCCAAAATACTCTCAGCATTAGTATTTCCTCCTCATCGTTATTTACCAGGCTGCTAATATTTGTGTCAGCCATCTGTCTATCAGTGCTGACTTTCTATTCCCTTGCAGAGCATCAGTGAAAACGCTGAATAGCACTGAGTATACTTCAAAGCCCTGAGGAAAGCCAGCAAAGAATCCTCATTTGATGATGATCTGATTGACGCAGCTGGGTTTTGAGTTATGCTAAATACCCATGTCTTAGCCATTTAAGTTTCCTTCATGTTATATAGTGTTTATCTAGTAAGTATGTCATGCACTAAGTCTAAAGCCTCGAGAAAGCCTGCTACATCTGTACAGTTGGCTTTTTTTTTTTGCAGGCAGAACATGAAACCAGTTTTATTTGAGCTATTTTCCATAAACCCACATTGACTGGCAGTAATTAAAATCTTGTTCTTTCATGTTTTAGCAGTTCAGTCCTGTCTCAGTTTTTCCACTTTTTTACCTGGGATTGATGTGAGGTTAGCTGCTCAATAACTCCCCTGTAATTGCACTTGGTTTCCTGTTCTCCCTCTCTCCCCTTCTCTCTCTTTATCTCTCGCTTTCTTTTTTTTCCCCCCAGGTTACTACCCTGCTTCCAGTCACCTGGAATCCCTCTGATATTAAAATTTATTAAAAATTAACATTAGCAAGCCAGAGTTCTCTTCAGTCAAATATTTTAGGACCCCTGGGTGTTATTTATCCAGGCCTGCTGATTTAAAAATGTTTATCTCTACTGGATGATGTTTAACATCCTGCTTATTTCCTAATGGGCTGGAAAGTACTTATTCAGCCTTGGTCTCATATAAACACCATCAAGATATTACTTTTCAAAATACCAAATGGAAACATTTATTGAACAAGTCTGGCTTTTCACATTGTTGTTCACAATTTTAATGCAATTCAAACACTCCACAAAAAATCCTGCTCCATGTTGCCATGGGTCAGTTTCTCACAATCTCTTTTCTTTCTAATATCAGTTTCTCTTCACTTCAGACAGTTGCTCTATTTTCCCTGTTTGTTGAATATTTAAAACATTTTTTGTTTACTAGTGGAGTAGTTGAGCCTTAGCCAGTCTGTCCTTGATGATGCTGATGGACTGACTATTCTGAAAGAACTTCTGATTTCCATTCATGTTTTCCTCTCTGATTTCTTCCTCCCACTCACTGTTTTCTCATAATTTTCCTCAGCTGGAGGATATTAGCCATTGGGAAGTACCAGCTACAATTGTCTTAATTTTGTCCACTTTTGATTACCAGCTCTTAGGATAATGTCACTTTCCAGCTGTATGACTGCTCCTTTCTCTGTTAATCAGAATGAGTTGCAAAATGAGTAGTTGATGTTGGATGCACTCTCTTTTCCTGATGTAAATGCGTAAGTGCAGGTTGTCATCCCATCACTTCCTCACTCTCATTTGGAGGAACTGCATTGCACTCAGGATTAACGAGATCATTAAGATTTCTCCAGAAATATGGGCCTGGTCTAGGAATTGTGCACTGGATTCAGGCCTGAACCTCACCTTCTCCAGAGGATAACAGACATCAGGCTTTGCTTTTCATTTTGGCCTTATCTCACATTCGGTTCATTCCTCTCTGCCTAAATTGCTCCATATTCTGATGCCTTCCTCAGGGCTCACTGCTGCAGATGGTGTATTTATATTAACTTAAAGATTGCATTCCATTCCATCTTTCAAATGAGATTAATATATTTTTCAGGCCATTGTGGTTACCCGACCTGACCTCCCATAAACGCAGCCTATAATTCTTCACCCGGATTCCAGCATCTGGTCCTATAACTCATATTTGAAACACGGCATGTCTTTTTTAGAAATGCATCTCGTGGACATGTAAAGCCTCTGTCGCTTGGCTGTTTTTCCTTATTTAGAATAAAATCCAGTCTCTTGATGATGTATAGACAGTGCACTACCTATGGCTGTTTATAAGTGTGCAACAGTGTCATATTTCTAACTGTGTTTCAATACCTGCCTTCTACCTACCTAAAATACTGCCCTTAGTTTCTCCATGTGGATATTGTCCTAGCCATGAACATGGGATCTGGAAGTCACTGAGAGTTACAGATGCTTAATGAAAGATGCATGATAAAAACCAAAATAATCCAATTATTTATGGTGCCATCCTTCTCAGACACATGTGCAGGGGTTGACTGTCTGTATCTCTGATTACTATGTTTTACATTTCTGTAATGTCTTTCAAATGAGGATGGAGATATAGCTGCTGGAATTAGGAGGGTATTGTCATTTGCTCTGTGAAACAGACACATGTTTTTGTACAAATGATTAGTGTCAGAAAACAGGAACTGGAGTAGAGAGTGTTCAACATCTTTGCTAGTACTCTTGGGGTTTACACTTATTTTTTATTTCATTTAATTTCTTTTTCTGCGGTGAGATTTTACACTGAACCCTAATATACTTCTGCAGAATGGCATTCTCCTGGGCCTATTTGAAATTCTTGATCTTTTCTGCATCTGTTTAAATCCTGCATTCATGCACGTACAGTACAAGGTCAACCCTTTTGTTTGTTATTTTTATGGAGTTTAAAGAAAGTCCAAATACCTGACCGAGGTACCTGTCTGGTGCAGCCTTGTGACAGTTGCAAAATCTTCAGGCTTGGAGAGTCACATGATGAAGTGTTTCTTGAGGAGCACAGGGAGCCATAAAATCAGGGGTGCACTTTGCAGCTAATGGGTGGTTTGGGCTGATCAGAATGCAGAAGGTGGTGAGTTGCCTGCTCAAAGGAAACCAGCCAAGAATGTGTTGCCAACTCATGCCCCAAACAGAGCTCTGCATACAGGGAGGTTAGGAGCTCACAAACAAACCACAAAGCTTAGCTCTTCCTTAGGTTTATCACCTTCAAATTCAGTCTTATCTGGCCAGCTTCAGAAGACCAAAGGGTATGCAAGTAAAGATGATCTGCCAAGAATATTTGGGCTTATTTCTGCAGAAGTTATACTTGAGTCTGGGACTGGCACTTTCCAACTCGATATTTATCTGAGACTCCAGTGTTACTGGAGGTGTCAGACTCCTAGGGGGCAGTTGCTGATCTCAAACACAAAGCTGGGCTGCCTGTTGTGCAACTGTCTGCACTGCTAAAATCCCAAGAACTTGCTCATGGAAGGTCTAGTTTTGGAATGGCTACAGTTAGCCCTGAAATGATAATAACTTTCAATTTTTATCTGCTTGTTTTTGGTTTTCTTCCCAAAAGATAAACTCCCTTCAGACGTTTGAAGGGATTTTGTTATATTTCTGCTACATTTTATTGGTGTGAATCTTTGGGGAGAGGCTGATGTCTAAAGGAAATTTATTATTAAGAACTAGCTATACTGTTTCCCAGCAGTGAGCTTGTTACTGACACATCTTCGTCTAAACTCTGTAATTGGTAATTATGTTTGTCTGACCTACATTCTTCTGCGTAATTGTATGGAGATATGGTATCTTTCAATTCCTGAGTAAAAATGTCCACACCAGTTGTGAAGTGTTGCTGGGTAGAAGCTTTCACCCTCGAAAGGCAGTAGTATTTTTGTGGTGGAGGATGCATTTTTTAAAAATGTATGTAGCACAAGAATCCTATGGGGGTAATGTTGAAATAAGTTAGATATAATGACATGATTTTTCAGAACCTAGGAAACTAATGGCCAATTAAGTCCCAGTGGAGGGTGTGTATTAGCTTCCTAATTTGTTTTGGATCCATGACTGGAATGTGTATGCACATGCTATTCAGTCCGGAGCATTCATGTGAAAGATCCTTTGGGTAATTTAACAGCTACAAATGGTACTTCCATCTAAAATTGTTATTGTGCTGTGTTTCTGCACCAGTTGAGCCTCCAGTAACAGATCTGATGATCAGATTAGAAAATTCCCTCTCCTATCGATTTTATCATCAGAAAAAGGAAAATTCAGATTCCTTATAAGGTTCTTCAGAGAATAAAAAGCCTTCCTTTACACTTAACAAAATATTTTATTTCCTATAAATAACATGGGAAATATCTTTCCTACTGCTTCACCTCAGAAGTTTTTCAACATTTTGTACCCATGAAGACTGGAGGAGCTAGTGGATTATAGCATTTCCCTGTATGTGGACCAGATAATTCGACCAAAAACCTTGTTTCTGAGCCTTTCACTCTCTGGCTTATTGACCCAAAGGTTTTTCATCTGTTCCTTGGGGGCTACTGAGAATTCTGATATTTTCTCCATCTGTTTCTCGAAATTTCCCTTGTGAGCACTCGGCATGTTTCCCTGTTCCTTCCAGATGACCCTCTCTTGCTGTTCCCAGTGGGTGTCATAAACTCCATGACTCCTTCCAAGAAACGTTAAGGTGAGTCGTGTTTTATTTATTGTGCTGAGTAATGCCATTAACACGTTCCAAATTGATCCATCAAAGAAGTCAGCCTGGAGAGCCTGCTCAGTGAGCAACTTCAGGTCAAATATTTAGGTGGGGCAGTGCCACTCACCTGAGCACTCCGTGAAGTTGTTATTGAAGTGTATCACCCAAAATACCCCTTTGGACTCTGCTGGAGTTGCTGGTCTATTCCATGAAGTCAACCAGCTGCTCCTTTAAGAGTATCCCTCTGAAATGTGAGCACAGGACAGGGAAATTGTTGTCCCACCAGATCATTCATCTGTAAGAGACATTATTAATAAAGGGTGATAGACTTCCCATTGACTTGGGATGAAGGGATGTCCATTTTATAGGTGGTTTGTTTTCTCATGTTTTTAGCCCAGTGCTGATCCCTGAGCACAGCCTGGCAGAGGCTGAATCTTGCTTTAGGGGAAGTGCACAATGTTGACACTTCCAATGGCTGCAATGAATGCAGTCTCTTCGTCTGAGGGAAACCAAAGAAGCAAAAAAACCCCAGAATCAGATAATTCCTTGGGATGTATTAGAAATATGAACACTGCCGTCTGGAGCGTCTCATAAATTATGTATTTGTCCTCAAACTGTCTGTGGGGGACAAGAGACACATATTTGTTCCCTAAAAACCCAAAGAGGTTCATTTAATAAAAAGTTGCAGTAAACCTATTTCTCCTTACATATTTTGCTAGGTGACTTCACTGAAACTCTGTTGTTCCTCCTGATCCTGTTCTCTTCCAGCTGTGCGTCCACCTTGGTCTGCACACACCATAATGTTCCATGTCATGACCCACCCTTTGGGAGAGGGGGGAACAACCCTGACAGGAGTCCCAGCCCCAGGAGTGCTGGGCAAGCTGGAAGCCTGGCACACGGGGGAGAATGGGAAGAACAAGTCCACAGAATGACAGTGTTCCTGGTTACCAGGGAAACAATCCTAAATTGGAGCTTTTTTTTTTCAATCAGAATATTTGTTTTCATTTGAAATATTTTGACATGGGGTTTAGTTGTTTATTTAAAACTAATAATTTTAATGGGAATGTCTGCTTTTAATTTCTTACCTTTTTTAAAAATCAGTATTTATAACATACAGATTTCATTTAGAAAACATAGGGTGAGCTAAGTCATCATCATCTTTTCATAAACACCTAACCTTGTACACAACTTCATAGAAATTCATAGAGACATTGATGGGGCTGGAGGGACTTAAGAGTGGTCCACAGGTACAGAACAGGATCAACCACACCTGAATTTCCCCCAACAGGTATTTGTTTAACACACTTGCAGGGAAGCTCCCATTGTGGAGATTCCTCAGTCATCTTAGGCTTCCCTACCCCCACAGTTCGTAAGTTTTTTCTGACATCAATCTAATCTTTGTCACAATTTTAAAACGGTTAAACACAAATGTTCACTTCACTCTGCAAAGCAATCTTTCGCATGTTTGCAGATCATTATACATCTCCAGCCTCTTCCAAGTACAGTAAAGTCAACATTGCTTTCTTGGTCAGAGGTCTGTAAATCCATGACCTTTCATGCTTGTTCTCTTCATGCTCTGTATCTTTCTGGAAGTGTCATGCCCACGACTCACATGAATGGTTTTATCCCAGCACGCACATTTCTGATTGCAGAAAGGATCCTACTTTTTAAGCAATATCTGCATCTTTTCCTTTGAGCTGAACAGATATCTCACTATATCCAAAACTGTGTGTTTAAACATATTTTACCCTTCATGCCTATATAACAACAATATTTTGACAATGTAATTCGTCAGTAGCATCCTCCTGTTAAGAGCTATCATCTATAATCTGAAGAAGTGATACAAATCTTAAGTACTCATAACCCTCTTGACTTGTTCATCGAAGATGATCTTACGTAGCCTTCACACCTGCCATTTCTCTGGCATTTTCCTCCACAGTATCCATTTGATGCTCATTAGGTTTTCAAGTTATTTTCCCAGCTTTTTAACTATGTGTGCAATCTTGTATTCTAAATAGGGTTGTTTATGCCCCATGTGTTTCAGTGAGTATTTTGGTAACAGTACACAAGCAGGCGATATATTTGTCCTACACATCTTTGTCCCAGCATTCTGCAGTTCCTTCCCACTCGTGCCTGAAAATTGGAGTACACTGGTTTTTTTCCTTCATCTCATCATTGTTGTTGTATTTTTTTTTACCCTCTAGCATTTTTAGAACATAACATATTTTCCTGTAAGTAGTGTTAATTATGTAACAGTAATTTATCTCAGATAAGATCTTTTATTTTTGTTTCAATTTGGCAATTAGAATGGAGAAAATTTCAGGCTTTGAACCCTGCCTTTTATGTCAAGTTGTCTGCCCACAACTGATGAGTATAAGTATCTTATTTGCTTCAGAAAAGGAAGTGAAAAAAGTACCATCTGCAAATTTATTGGGAATTTAAATATCTTGAAGGTATGACTGAAGAAATAGATCAAGGAGTAATCAAAGAGTTGTTCTGTAATAGTGACCACAGAGAACTTTGATTCCGCACCCTAGAAACCATTATCAAAGGGCATAAAGAATAAATGTAGATATTGCTTCAGACATATGAGGTTAAAGCAACTGGCCAGTGTCTGATGGACAGAGAACTGCATGGGAGGGAACCTAAATGAACCTTTTTTGCTCAGGCATCACAATTTACTGGAGTTCTTTGAAGAGGTCAGCAAGCATGTGGATAAGGGAAAGCCAATACATACAGGCTACCTGGATGTCTAAAATCTATTTATAATGCTTTTGTGGGAACTGAATAATGGTTGGAGAAGAGGAAGGACTGTTGCATGAATTAAAATAGCTCAAAATGTGTAAAACAGCAGAGTAAATGGCAACTCTCACAGTGGACTGCTACAGGGATATGTAGAAATGTGAATGGCAAGTCTCACAGTTGAATACTACACAGATCTGTTTTGACCTCTGATCTTACAACCATTCCTGTGTTCTAATTCAGTCAGTGCACCATGTGCTTGATCCAGGATTCTTGACTGAATGGCAAGTCTTACCTCAGATGTCCTAAATATGTTGCTTCTGCATGAACTCCTTTAGCGTGGCTTCATGGAGATGGTGTTTGTTAAGGAACCAAAACCAGTGGGGACTCAGTGGTCTACTGCTTTGTTAGGAAGCTCAAGTTCTAACTTCAGCTTCAATTACAGCAGACAGTTTAGTGCTGGGTACTCAGACAAATTTGATCCAATATTCCCTGGCTGCCTTCCTGCAAATCTGGGTATTGATGTTGTGTCATCTTTAGGACATGGATGTTGTGTTATCCTTACGAGATTTCACTGCGGTGGTACAGAGCAAGCACACTTGGTTTCCCAGTAATGCTGGGATGGTATGTAGTGCTCTGCTTTATTCTTTTAATCTTATGAAAAGCATCTCTAGATATTCATCTATCTCTCACCATCCCTCAGAATACCTTAGTGACAGAATTATCCCAATCACAGACCCTGATTTAGGAATTGTTTCCATGTTGGTAGAACACCGTGAGTCCCATGTTCTCTATGAACAGCCATGACGCTGCTGTGCTATGGAGGATGTTACTCACTGCACAGTATCTATTGCTGGCAGATTTGACTGTCCTCATCAAACCAATCAGCTGACAAATAGAATGTATTGCCTTGAACGTCAGAGTAGATTTTTCTAACTAGGTCTAGCTACTGAGCATATGCAGGAGCCAGAATAGCAGTTGCCTGCCTTTATTTCATCCTCCTCCTCTGACAAAGCTAAACTAGCTGATGCTCCCTACCCAACATGATCTTTCAGGCCTTTTAATATCCTCTATTCAAACTCTCATAAAGAGAAATTATAGCTTCTTCAAGCCTGCAGGGAGGGGATGGTGGAGAGGAATTACCCAGGGTGGGAAGACCCTTGCACATACATGACTCAATAGATATCATGCATTACTAAGAAATATAACCTCTAGATATCTTCAAATATGTACCTTTTTGACCTTGAACAAACACAGAACAGCCCTCTCATGACACTCTAGGCTGTACATCTAGAAAGGAGTTTAACTTCATCAGTGTCCACTAAAGCAGAATCTTTTGAATTGTTACTTTGAAATGCTGGCATTGCTGGCTCTGCTGATCTGCAGCAGAGCTCCTTGGTGTACAGACAGTCCTAATAACACAGAGCCCTGATGGCCATCACTCTTACACCCAGGCAGTGGCAGGTCTAGCTCAGCATGGCACAGTTTTGTCTTGGGGCCTGAGTGTTTCAGAAAGGGGGACACTTCCCAGGGATACCCAGTGCTGAGGGACATGAGAGCATCATAGTGCTGTGAATAATGCATCTATTTGGTGGGTTTTCTTCACAAGGCCAGGCTTAAATCAGTCACTGGTTTTGGGCTGAGGGAAGAGCATTTTTACAGCAGGTACCAACACCTGTCTCTGCTTCCTATAGTTTTGTCCTTTTCTGCAGCATGGTGCACGGTCCATTTCCCCAGGACTGTATGTTCCAAATCTTGTCCACTGTATCCACCTATATTAAGTGGCCAAATAACAGTTATCAGCATTACTAATCCGAGATCACCCACACAGTTTCACCTACAAATGCCCGTGAGTCACCGAGAACCACCCCCCACCCCCAGCAGGCTGTGTCATTAATTTATCCTGTATTTGTCATTTTGCATGGTCCAGTCTTGAAGTTTTAGATCTTCAGTGAGAAACTTTAAATTGGGTTTTGAGAGCTGATTGGTGATTAGAGATGTCTAGGGCTGGGAGAAAGGTAAAGGAGAAATGTATTTGTTTCCTTACTCGCCTTTCCTATACCGTGGCAGGGACTGCATAATTCTGGTCCTGATGACCCAGCTACAATGTTCCAATTTGCTTTTTCCTCTCCCTTGAAGGACTGTAGCTCTTCAGCAAAAGGTAAATAACCCTTTTTCCTCTGACCCAGAAATACTTACATGAGTCATAATGTTCTAAATGTGCTTGTTGGTGTAAAACTACATGCTGATGTGAAATCCCTCTTTGGCTTTCAAGGTTGTTTCAGAACAAAGTGGATTATAATTATTCACAAATGTTTTACTTTATTGTCCTTAGAACTGGGGAGGAAGGGACCTATATGTGATTTTATTAACACAGAGCAAATACCTGACTGTTTACTTCCAGTCTCGTAACTGCACCATGGCAAGGAAAGGAAGGGGAGATGGGGAAAGGAGACTGCAGAGATTTAAGCAATTCTGACAAGGACAGAAAAGAAATCAGTGCTTCTGGAGAATCTCTGTCTCCTAAATTTCTCTGTAGTGCCTACTGGACCATCTGTAATCCCACAGAGCAGGATCTTCAGAACGATTGGAGATGCCACTGAGACTTGAAGTCTTTAATAATTTGTCTTCCTGAGCCAAAGAGATTCCCCTCAAGTACCTACATGTTATTCAGAATAAGGTTATTCTGACTCAGTTAAGCAAAGGGAACTCACCTTCTAATCAATTCAGGTGGACATAACGCCATAGCTAAAACTTATCTTAAAACTTCAAGTTCTTTGAAACAAACTCCTTTGTGAGTGGAATTAGAGTAGGAGAGAAGGGGGCAGACCGAACGGAACAATTGCTGGGAATATGAAAATTATATAGGGCCAATAATGTGTTTATCATAAAGAAGTGCTGGCTAAAAGCTGTAGGAGGACAGTAACAGCTTGCCAGGTTTTCTTGTGGTTTTTTTTTTAATGCTATTTTAAAGTTTCAGGAAAATTATCTGTTCTACAGAAGTAATGCTTTGAGATACTTTAAAATATATGGCAGCCAGAATAGTCTTTTGCAACTCTGGAGGTGTTGCTCTTTCTGTCTCTGGAGAAACTGTGACCCTGCAGGTCTCAGGTGAAACCCCTCTGTAAGTACAAACAATCTGCCTCGTGTGGGCTTTACAGAGTTGGGAGATGCTTAGCTAGTTTTGGAAGCCTGGATCTGAACCTTGAGTGACTACAGGAGGGAAGTAGAGACACCAAATGGCACTGTCATAATTATTCAGGAGGTATTTAAGGCAGTACTGTGGACTCTATTGCCTTGTGCTCCCCTTTGTAAGCAAAGCCAGGAGTTCCTCATCCTGCTGCAGATCTAAACTGGAGTTATGAGTACAGGTAAGCAAAGTGTGAGGTAACCCTCAGTGCACCAAGATATTAGGATTAATGATGCAATTGGATCATGACAGACCTCAAAAATTGCAGGCAACCATGTTAACATACAGGAAGGTTTTAAAGATCTATATGTCCCCCTTTCTTCTGTATCAAAATCCACACCACAGGCCATAAAATACTGACAGAAACTTAAGAGCAATAGCAAAGGGTGCGAAACAAACTATAACATGTTTCTGGATAAGAGCAAGAAAGAGAAAATTCTGCTGATGTCCAAGGACCCTGTGATAGCCAGAAATCTCCATTGGGGAGAACTCACCAATGGCTCCTGGGAAGCAGATTATGGTCCAGAGTACAGAGAGGGAGGGGAACCAGCAGCACCCCTCCCAAAGGAGTTCCCTCCACATTCAAATATGGTTGTCAGCATGAAATTTGGGTCTGTGCATGGATACCCTGACTATGAATCAGATTTAGCAGCTGGGAAGAGAGCGGTACAGGATGTTAATGATCTGCAACAGGCATGAAGCAGAGATGAAGAGATCCTGCTTCCTAATTCTTGTTCTGATGTTATAGAATGAAGAAGAGAAAAACTGATCAGAGAGGCTTGAATTGTGCTTACACCTGAAGATGCAGGGATCTGGGTTTTGCAACTGAGAAATGATCATTAGAAAAGATGTTTATGAGCCAAGATCAAACAGAAGGGCTGTAAGCAGCAAGAGCAGTGTGAATTTTTTTTCCCTTATAACTGTTTTTGTGCATACTGTAACTGCTGTACATTGGTGCCATCTACTGCCTGGCCTGAGGCTGTCTGGATCTCTGCCTGAATCTCTGAGGTCTTCACCAGAGTTAGGCGTAGCAAAAGTGCAACACAGGTGGGAAAAGCTTTACAATTCTCTGTTTATGCCCTGATGTAACAAGAAAAATCGTAACTACCTGTCCTGATGAAAGCTGCACTGATTTAAAAAGAACAGAGCTGTTAACCAGTGATACAGCTCACTTGCCTTGGAGGTAGGACAGGAATCACGGGTGAGCATCCTTTTGGCCTGAAGGAAACACAAAGGAATCAGCTGGATTCCTTAACTATGTCCATGTACTATGGCACAGTAAGTCTCATCTGATCCCATACAGATGCCAACAGCAGTGAGACACTCTGAGAGACAGGGGAGGAGATCCTGCAGCTTTCACAACACTGGTGGTAGATGGCTGCTTCCCTGGGTCAAAGCAGAGGTTCATGTGCCAGGAGACTGGCACTAGAGCATAGCCCCAGCTCACACCCTGCAACCACTGTGATTGTGACCATGAGCAGGCTGCTGTGCCCTTCTAAAACTTTGCATGCCAGGGCTTCTCTGTAGTCCATATCTCTCTTTTAATGTCATTACTATAACGCATCCACAAAACTTTCATGGTGATCCATTAAGCTGCTGTTCACAGTTGCTGTGAAACGAATACATGTAGGGGTTGTCTCCATCAGCTGGTCTGAGCTATGGAGCACAGGTCACATCATCACAACTATCTCAACTCAGGCTGCTCCAGAAAACTTTGTCTGTAGGGAAGGTGGGAGAATGATCAAATGTGAGAGAGGTTTTGGTTGTACATAGGGTAATGCTACCAGGGGACTGAATAATGAAGCAGCTCCTCACATGTGGCAGAGATTGGCTCCTTAAGTAACCATAGAAATTGTGAAACCTCTCTTAATCTAGCAAAATTATTCAGATTAAACTTCAGTAATCTGCATGTATCTTGAGTTGACCCATAGGATCTTTATTAAGAGCCTGTTTGCTGGCTCACATTCAGCAGCAGTGTTTTCAGTGAGCAGTGGCATCTGCCAAAAAAGCCAAAAATTCTGGCAAAAATTCTGGCAGAGAGAAGCAGAAAGAGAAGTTAAGTTTCCAGGACAAGAAGGGTCTGACCTAAGAGAATGGAAATTCAACAGGGTATGCTTTGTGCCAGAAAATCTTAAAGAGGGATGCTTCATAAACTTCAAGGACTGTAAATCTAAAATCTGAAATTAAATGTCTTTATATCACATATTGGTGGTGTCATTCAGTGTCCAAAAAGTGTCTGAGAGGATGAGAGGGTATGATTGGCACTCAAATTACTTAGACACTCAGGTGTGCACTGCAGCATCCAAATCCTCAGGAACTGCTCAGGCTGGTAACAGTGCTCCCTTCAGGTGGGACAGTCACAGGGATCAGGAGCAGGACCTGGCATCCTTCCCAGGTAAAACAGGAATAGGGTTAATGTTCCTCTCAGTGCAAGGCATTTGTTCTCATGAGCCATCAAACTGAACATTTACAGGGCCCTGAGCACCACTGTGGTTCAGGGTTTCATTAATGCCCTGTGCCCTCTTTGTCAGCGTGCTCTCCTTCCACAGGCAGCAGCAGCCAAAATCCCAAATCCCAGCTTTGTGACCAGCCACCAAGGCAGTGCCCAGGCAGCAAGAGCACAGCCAGCAGCAGCAGGAAAATGCCATCTTCCAACAGACCTGCCCAGAGGAAAAGGGGGACGAGTGCTTGATGACAGACATGGTGTTCGCCTGACTCACAGTTCAAGGTGAAGTCTCATTTAATGACACAGGTCTCTGTTTACTTTGTGATAGAGATTGTCTCAAATATTTTCAATCTGTGGGTAAATGCTGACTTTTCTAACATGTCATTCTAAAGCCTCGTTTGATCATTATGTTTACAAGGTAATCTCATAACCAAAGATTCTTTTAAGTGCTTTTGGAGTGCCTGAGTTCAAAAGGATCTGTCTTAGTTTCCTCTACTTCAAATGAAAATCAATACCCATCATAAATATCCCAAAGCCAGTTCCTATCCAAGGATAAAAACTTTTGTAGGTTAGAATATATATATATATTTGTTATTATGGAAATTATCATTTAAAACCACACAAATAAAAGGGGTTTCATTCTCTTCTTTAGAAGTGATGGAAAATTACCTTTCTTAATAATTTGGTTTTATACAAACTGAACAAAAACTCTTTTTGAGAATGTGAGAAAAAAGAACGAACATTTTCTCAGAGCTGCAAATCAGTGGAGACTGCCTTTCAGGAGAAGAAACTTGAGTTTCCCACTGGGGGCTGATCCCACATATGACTTTTAGGAAGACCAGCCATGGCCACCAACAGATTCACTGTCAGAGCCAAACATAAGCCTTCGGGGGAACGTGATCTGACAAGCAGCTGCCACTGCTGAAAACTTTCTTTGTAGACCCTGACATCTGGCTTCCTCAGCTGCCAAGCTTGGCCGCCTCCAAGGTGCCACAGGAGACACGTCTCTGCAGCAGGTAGGGAACTGGGAGGACAAAGATCACAATTTCATGTGACTGGGAAGTAGGAGATGAGCTTGGCTGGATGTAAAGCACTAATTTGTAAGGCCTTTGTGACACCTTTTATTTTCTACAGGTTTGTTCATGAGTTTGCAGTTCTATATGCATAAATTATTTTAGTAGAAGAAGGGAAAGGGGAAAGAAAGGAATGGGAAGGGTCACACTAAAACTTTCAGTCTATGTTTGTATATTCAAAAGATTGATATAATTTGATGTGGCTTCAAACCAGAGCTCCAAATCCAGTGCCTTGCTACATCACAAAGAATGTGCACACCAATATTAAAGATGACGGCAGAACAAGATTAGATGGGACAAATGTGTTAGTGGTGAAGGTTGACAAGGTGCTGGTCTCCTAAACCACCCTAAATATTGTGAACCTGGTGACTGGAGACTCCCCTGAGCTCAGCATGGCAGTGTTCTGGTCCATGTCTGGAGCTCAGCTTCCTGCCAGTCTGCAGTGGTTTCATTTGACACACAGACCATGAGCACTTCAATCCTTTATAAGGTGTGGGGGAGACCAAGCTGAGGCTTTTTCAGATACTGAGTAAGTCAAGATTTCATTTCAAGAGGGCTCATTTGAGACCTGAACGGTGAGACAGGGTGAAGGGAAGTTCATGTTGCTACACTAGGTGTGACAGCAACGTCACAGTGAGAACAAGGTGTTTGTTTTCCCTGGCTTGCCAACTGCTGACTGTACAGGGAAGGAGGAAAAGACCAAGATGAGTCACTCTTTGAAAGCAGGATTTCTTACTCCTTCCTCTGAAGTGTCTGTTCCCAGTGTGGGAGACAGGCTAGGTCACTGCTTTCAGAGAGGAAACTACTTGGAGTCTTGGCACTGTGCAAATATCAGTTTTCCAAAAAGGTTTAAATGGTTCTTTGCTTTATAATAATTTTTGCATATAATTGACTGAACTGCTTTGTTCAAAACTTGGCTCCTACCTAGGCCTCAGTGAGGAGGAAAAGTAATTGCCTGAGTTTAAATAGTCCCCTGTTTATAATCCAAACACTGCAGCATGGAACCATTGCATGAGAACTGGGAAGTAAACCTGACTACAAGCCAGCTCCTCACAAATGTGAAACAAATGTCAGCCTTCATTATCCAAAACAAAATGTAAAGCAAACAGCTTCCGAGGTAATTCACTTCTTAACCTATCTCATTGAAGGATAGAGGTATTCCTTGCAATGCAGAAGAGAATATTTACTATAAATACTTTTATGATGAAATCACAGAATGGTTTGGGATGGAAAGGACCTCAAAGATCATCTAGTTTCAAGCCCCATGCCTTGGACAGGGACACCTTCCACTAGACCAGTTTGCTTAGTGCCCCATCCAATCTGGCCTTGAACACTTCCACAGATGGGACATCCACAACTTCTCTGGGCAACTTGTGCCAGTGTCTCACGACACTCAGAGTGAAGAATTTCTTCCCTGTATCTAACTTAAACCTGCTGTTTCAGTTTAATGCCATTGCCCCTTGTCCTATCACTCCATGACCTTGTAAAAAGTCTCTCTCCAGCTTTCTTGTAGGCCTCCTTCAGTTTCTGGAAGGCTTTTATAATGGGTCTTCAGCAAACACATTTTATATCCAGTGTACAGAGTTATCGCCAGGAATTACAAAAGGTCAAACAGTACCTTTTAATGTCTACCACAAGATGGCAGAGTTGGACTTGGAACAATTACATTTTTGTGTAAACTAATAACTCTGAAACTTCAGTCTAAAAAAGGTCTGTGTCCTGTAGAAAAACACACAAACAAGAGCCAGTCACTAAAGAAACATCTTCCCATGGCATGGAGTTGCACATCTGTATAAAACCAATAGTAGCAAACAAACTGATCAGATCTGACTGGACCTGAAGTTGGACAATGAAATGTGGGCTCCCTCCTGAATACCTTGGCCACAGTGGAGGGAATTACTTGGGTGGTTACATGTAAGAGAACTGAGGAGTGATTTGGTGATACCTCTTTGTTTTCCAGGGTCAGGCAAAGCAAAAAGCCAGCCAGCAGCAACTGAAAGTTAATACCAAAGATGCCAGAAATGCACACGATGCAAACAGCCAGTGTTAACGTTAAATATCCACAAATACATTTACTATAAAGAAAAGGTGCTCACTTCTTGAGAAGTGATGACCCTTACAGACTGTCTCTCCTAAGCAGATTCCTCCAAAAATACTGTTATCCTACAGCTCCGGTAGTGTCTCCCACACAAAAAATGTTGCTGTCTTCAGGGGTATCCTGAAAATCCGATTTCCTGTGCTTCAAAATGGTGATATGATCCCCAGGACACTAATCACCAACAGAATGATACAGAATCCTGCGGGGAGATTTGGCTCTGTATACACATCTTGGGGCTGCTCTGAAGCCATGTGCAGGCTCCCTTAGCTGTGTGGAATTTGGTTGTTGGGTAGCTGGAAGGTGACTTGGGCTGTGCTCAGTTATCACATCCATGGGATGCGACATGGTGACTTTTAACAAAGTTACATCTGGTTCTGATGTAAATATGCAAGAGCACACACACAAGTAATGTTATGAGCATCATATAAGGAATAAATATGTTATATATCCATGTTATACATTTATGGCCAGATGCACTCCTCTTGGGAGGTTAAAATGCCAGCCAAGGGTTGCTTATCCATGGAGAGCCTTGTCTGTGCATCTCCCACTTTTCTAGAATAGGTCGTTCCACTCTTGCCAGGCTTCACAAAGGTTTTTTTAGCCCTAATCTCAGTGCCTGGTTAACGTGTGACTTTCCCTTTCCCACTAGGTGGCAGATCGTTATAGCTGAAATCCTCGTTCTGGTCCGTTACTTGAGCATCGTCTACTTGCCAGCTTTGTAGCTGAACTGTTTCATGTACGAATACATTAGAACCAAAACCGGTACGGTGATGTGCTCTTCACCAATTTGTTTAAAATTCAACAAGTTCGTTTACCTATTGATGGATCTCACCCGAGCTCAGTCTGACATTGCAGTACCTACACAGCAGGGGACACAGTTCCTGAGAGACGATGGGCATACATCAGATGCACTTTGCATCTCCACAGGACCTACACAGCTCCACCGGGGCTCTGCAGGAAGGACTGTGTGGGCCAAACCACTCTCCTGCAGATCTAGGATGTGTGTTGTGGCTCTTTGGGATTTCTGGACACAGGGCATCTCAAAAAGCCCTAAGCACTAAGACACAAAACAATTTTTTCCCTCTCTGAATGCTAAAGGAATTGAATATACTTTCTAAGAGCTGGTAGCTCTCCTGGTTCCATATTCCAGAGTTTTTCAGTGTCCTTTTCCCTTGCAAGTGGTAAGCTCCTTTCATTTGGGCAGGTCCAGGATGTCAAAAAGTCCCAGCAATAAAATCTGCAGTCCTGATGCTCCTGTGCTTGTGTGAGGTTCTCCAGGTTCCAGTTCTGGCTTCAAAATTCAAAGCAAACTGCTAAAACTACCAGATTTTTCTTGTTTCACTCAAACCCATAAATTGTTACAGATCCCTGGAAAGATAGCCTTGACTCACAGATAACCTTCATCTAGGTGCAGATTTTCTCCCCTGGAACTTGTTATTTATAACCTTAAGAAATTCTATTGGAGTTTGTGCTAGTGTCACTCACTGAATTTAGTGGATTTTTTCCTGCTTTACTTTGGTGCAACATCGATGACAGTTGGTCCAGGGCACTTCTCCCTTACCCATGGCTAAGTTTACTTTAGTGCTCTCCTGGCTCTGCAGTCTGTGCTGAGGAAGTGGATGAGCTCTTTAAGGGTCAAAGTCTCTCCAGCTAAAACTGCAGCATGGATTTTCCCAACAGTATTGGGGACTTAAGGTCCCTTAGCCACAAAGCAGCTACTGGCACCTGAAATTTCACTTCTGAAGGAACATGTGTGAGCTTTGCATACAAAGGCAAATAAAAAATTACACTTCTGGATGTGTTAACTTTGTCATGTGCTGTTGCTTCAGCCATGGGGGCCTTTTAGCAGTCTCAGAGAGGTGGGATGTGCTCACACTCATCTGTATCTGTTTTCCTAACTCTAGTGCAAGTCTTTCAAACTTCCATTTGAGAGGATTGGTGCTTCCTAATAGGTTTTCAAGAGCATGGAGCATTCTCCCCCTTTCCTGTGACCTAGGTAAGGACCTTGGCATCTCACAGAGTTGACTGGAGCCTATTACAGCTGGACTGACCTTTTGTACTGTGGCAGCATCAGACATATAAAAGTCACACAATCTCTTTTTGAGAGGGGGAATGATGCCCCAAACTGGCTGTCCTGGAAGGTGGTGATCTCACTTCTTTGCACATCTAATTTGAATTACTCCTGTTGTGGTGGATTAGCAGATTGGACACAATAATCAGGACACTTCTGGTGCCCCACGCGGCTGGGAGCTTCCTTGCCCTTGTTATATGGTGATCTTTTCCATGCATTTTGCAGATGTCAAGTCACCAAAGCAATTCCCTGGGTTTGTTTGTT
Source organism: Drymodes brunneopygia (assembly GCA_013400955.1). Classification (NCBI taxonomy): domain Eukaryota; kingdom Metazoa; phylum Chordata; class Aves; order Passeriformes; family Petroicidae; genus Drymodes; species Drymodes brunneopygia. The sequence goes on from VZTZ01001710.1 coordinate 598,588, forward strand.
CTTTCCCTGTCCCCAGGATCCTACTAGGTTTTCAGTGTAAAAGGTGGATTTGCAGATCCATCTCTGGGGAAGGGTTTGGCTCTTCAGAGAGCTGTACAAGTCCAGCAAATCCAGCCGTGTGGAAATACTTCATTTCCCCCAGATGTAGCCCTTCCTCCAGGCTCCCAGCCTGCTCTGAGCCCATTCCCATTTGTGTCCATCTGCAATTTGCTGCAACTCTTTTGTTGCCAAGTATTTTTTGACTGCATACAAACAGAAAGTACCTAGAAACTATCTGAATTGATCTAATGGAAATCTGAAGACTGTGGCAATGAAAAGTCCAGTTATATGGCAGTGACAGGTTTTCTGTGCATAAAAAGCTTGTGACTAAAAGTCCAATACTTCATAGACTGCAGAAGTGGGAGCTTTATATCATTTCCAGCTCACTAATAGTGTTGCCAACTCTCATGATTTTATCATGAGTCTCATGATAGTCTTCTTAAAAGCTTAGTTTCTGAAGTCAGGCAATTACATGAGAATCTTTCTCTCTCTCTTTTTTTAATATTCTTTTCTTAGCAGCAAGTTCCTAGCCCTGATACTTCCAAGGGGGAAAAAAGAGGAAAGAAGAAAAAAAAAAACTGAGAAAGCTTTAAAAGATGACCAAGGTTTGTCCTGAAGACTCAAAACCACCAAAAATGCAAACCAAAAGAGGTACATAGATATTACTGTTTGCTTGTTTCTTTTTAATCTTGTGGCTTTTTAAAAACCAGCCTTATGTCCAACTGATGATTTTTGAATGCCTGGGATTGGCAACTCTATTTTGACAGACCTAATGTCTATGTGTAGCACTGGAAGTCCTGTTATAGTATTTATTTTTAGAAAAGCTATTTTGCCTCATTTGGCACATTCTTTATAGCTTCATCCACCTCGTGTAGTTAGAGTCATGGAGCCAGATCCTTTGCTGGAGCAAATCAAAGCAAGACCCGTGATTTAAACCATCTGGAGATCTAGCTCATGGTGCAGTCATCTGGCTTTACTGGCAAAGGGGTACAAAATATAGTCCCAATAACATTTTTAAAAACTCCATAAACTGTGCCTAAAATAGTATTCCATCGTTCTGGAGCAGATGTGGTATATACAGAGAACACAGGATGGAAAGCTTCAGAGGATTTTCTTGTTGCTTGTGTGAGTGCATCCCCATAGCTCACTCCATCAGATCTGCCTGTCATGGGTTTTGTACTCTCCCCATGCACTGCACCACAATGGAGCTGCTGCTTAAGTGTGTCTGTGCTGGGTGCTGTAAAATCAGCTTCACAAATGTGATTTCCATACAGGGAGATACCAACTGTGCTTCCTTCTCTTCATAACCTTTTACCCACTGTGGTGGAGCCATGCAGTTCAGCATGACTGAAGGAGCCCCCCAGAGAGTAGCTCACATGGAAATTTCTTTGTGCTGGGCTCCCAAAACCCTCTGAGGTCTGACAAGGTCAGTGCCACTAGGGAGCTGGATGCCTCAAGGACCACAGAGGAGCTGCAGGAAGTGGTGTTGGTGACTCAGCTGATGGCAATCCTCCTGCTGGGTCAGCACTGAGCTGATGCCCAGCATGACGTGAGAAGGCAATGTTTGCTTGGACATCCTTCAGATAAAGTGGAAGGTGGGGTCTCTGACCATTTGTTTCCAAAAGATCTTACAAACCATTTTGTAGGAACAAAAATTGGCATACCCTTTCAGGAGACTGAAGTAGTGAAAGAAATGTGATAGCTAATTCAAATCTAGGAAAACGGATTTTTAAAAAATATGCAACTCATTTTTCCAGATGTTCTGCAGTAAAAGTCCTCCCAGCACCGTGCAGACCTCCTGAATGTCACCAAACCCTTCCCCTTTGCTGGCAGCACTTCATGAGGCTGAGCTCCCCTTGCTGAGCTGTTCCCTGTGTTGACTGGAGTTGTTTAGAGCTGTTCTTCCACTTCAATTTCTGTGACTGTGTTGTTGGCACTGCACTAGAAGCATGTGAGCCCCTTTCCTGCCCCTCAGTGATTCCAGTGATGATCTCTGAGAAAATGAAACATCAATGCTCTGAGTCTCTGCTGTACCTTCTGCTCTCTGTCTCCAGAGAAGAAGCCGAGTGTTTCGCAGCGCTCAGGAGCTCATTTTGAAGGTGGGGGTGGGAAGCAGGCCACAGCTCAGCAGCTCATTGCAAATTGTGCCATCCCTGAACCACACTTGTGGGTGGAGCTTTTTGTTCCCAGGAAAGCATTGCATGGCCCATTTTCTCAGGGACTGTTATCCATGCAAGGTCCAGGGCTCACTGTGGTCTTCTGAACTGCTGGGTTTGTTTCTTGTGGGCTTTCTCGTGGTTCGGCTTGCGTCACTCCTTGACTGAGTTACTCTCCTACAATACAGTTTGAGTTTTCCACCTTTGGTTTACAGGGTGTGCACTGTCTCAGGTTACATCAGCTCCAGCCTTTTCCTGTGCTTGCTTTGCATTTTCCTCTGGACCCATCCAAAACCTGATTAAATAACTTTGTCCTGGGCAGTTAACTCTTTAGAAATGCTGGAGAAAAAGGGCATTGTCTAGAGAGAAATAAACTGAGATGGGCTGTGCCTAACACCCCTGGGAGAGTGAGGGACCTAACCCAGGCTGGTGGAAAGTGCTCTGCTGCAATACTTTGTAGATTAACCCTCTTTTTGTTGTGGTGTTCCAAAGTGTCACACACGTCAGACGCCAGCTGTGATGTTCTGTGAAAGCTGAGGAAAAGGCTGGGCAAGGACAATCCTCCAGAGCATACCTGGTTACTTTTATCATGATTTATTCTTTTGTGGTCAGAAGGGGAAAATGTAATTCAGTGGTGTAAGAAAATGTTGACTGGGTTAAGGGTTCACTTCAGAACACTGTGGTTTTCAGATGATTTGGGGGGAGTGTGTTGAGAGAAGTCTCAGGATGTGACAAATGCTGGGCTGCACCAGGATCCCATGAGTTACCAGCCCAGTTCTGGGGGACCCTACTGCTGCTTAGGGGTGCTGCAACCAAATGACAGAAGGACTTGAAACAGTATTGTTTCTGATATTTGGAATATATTCATAAACTGGGACTACTGGGCTGTATTCAGTGTTTGTCAGCTTCTTTAGATGATCTTTGAAGAGAAGACTGTTGTTCTCTGCATTGATTAGAATCTGCATGGTCAGGATGGATGTGTGCATGCCGTAAGCTCTCGGCTGGGGGAAGCTCAGCTCTCCTTGGGGCTGCATGGGTGAGTCATTCTCACCATGTCACAATTAGCATTTGGGTTATGTCATATCAGCTCTGCCAGCTGGAATTGAGAAATTTGCAGTGATACTAGAAGATTAATTGTCCTATTAAGAGGTCATATTATCAAAGAACCAGATTTACCCCACATTTTTATATCAACATAATGTAACGTGGTTTTTTTCCTCTGTATTTTATGCCTAATAATTATTTGATTGCTGATTCTGAGGAAATCAAAGACTAATAAACTACACATTAGTAGCAAAACCTCTCTTCTTGTGTGTAAAATTGCTACTAGTATATTTTCTAAGATTTATTCACTTCATATTTTGGAAGTCTAGGGATGGTTTGTTTTTTAGTATAAATGTTGTAATTTTCATTCTGTTTTGGAAAGCTTTATTTGAATCCATGTATCAGAAACAACAGATTGAAATGAATGGATGGTTAGAAGGTGGTAGAAATTAATTTCAGACTTTTGATGAAAGTTTATATGGTCCTTGCTAGTCACCTTCTGCTGATGCCATTGTTCTGTAAATACACTAACAGATCTAAATTGTCTTGGATAATTAAATAGCTACTGCATTTAAGAGAAAGACATTAACATTGTAGTGTGATTCCAATGTATAGAAGCTGCATGTTTATGCTGTGTATGGTTATGTGACCTAGTGTATTACGTTCCACTGAAGACTTTATCCCATCTGCTTAGCCCATGAGACATGCACAGATCACCTCCTGTGTGTAAAGCCAGAAGGATCTAGGCTGTTTTGGAAATGTTTGGGATGTTTGCGGAAGAAAGAAATCATATCAGTATTATAGAGCTCCTTTTCTGTGCATATTATCCTAAAAACCAGTAACAGAGAGAGAGGTGCTTTAATTCTGTGCAAAGGTTTGATGCTGTGTGCATTTCAATGGAAATAACTTTCCTCTGTGGATGTGTAACTTTATAGCATCAGTCCCCTAAGTATATGTAAAACAGATTCTGCCAGTAAACCACTTCTTGTGTAGTCAATATGCATATTTATTGGTAAAACATATGCACACTGTCATCTGTCCAATGTTTTACATGTTACCCAATTTCAAATGAATGGAATAAAACAACTGCATTAGGCTGCAGTACATTGGTAAAAAATATTTATTCTCATCACAGGAAGCTCTGAAGATCACGAATGACTGTGGCTCCTAACACCAAACCCAATTAAATAGGGTATAGAATCTTGCCACGGTGGCAGTTTGGGTTGTGTTCCCTCCATGCAGAGCACAAAGTAACATATTAAGTTCAGCAGCGAATCGAGAGAAAAGGGGCATCCAAGCATTAATCATTCATTGCAATGCTTCATGAAAGAAATCGCAGTGAAAACAAAAGCAGGAAACTCAACTATTCTGAGAAGCACTTTGAGATAGCACTAGTTTCAGCTGCCAGGTATTTGCACTATCAATCAAAATATATTTATTTATCAGTTGAATCATATATTAAAACTCACGGCTATGCAGAATAAGAGGCAGAAGAGAAATATTGAATGTATACATACAAAAATACTGAAGCCTACACTTTCTAGAAATAATACATAAATGTCATTTGCTGACAGAAAAACAGATTGTTGTAAAAGGAACTCCAGCAATGACCTGACATCAGAATCACAATTTCCTGTGTCACAGGTTAGTGAGAAATTGCTTCTTTACAGCCTAACAATTCAGGAATAATGACCTAACATTGTTCCACTGTGAATTGGGGCCAAGATATATATTTTTGCAGGTAGCAACAAATAAGAACAAACCTTTCAAAGAACTAGAATGCATAAATCCTAAAGCACACCGGAGAATTCACCAGTTTTGACATAAGCAATCTATAAACAATATAAACAATTTGAAATATATTAGGTATGATTGCAAATGTTCCTTGTCTCTTCAGCAAAACTGGGCTGGACCTCTATGGGCATTACATAGGAGAGCTATCATTTAGGGATTTGAGGTCTTTCTGATTCCAGATGTTTGTGTCACTCATTTATTCAACAAATGTAATGCAAATTCACATTGGCTTGATGGAGTTTTCTGACACCTCCTGCTCTTCAGCCACCAGTTTCACATATCTGTGTCCACATTCTTTGCTCATCATTGTAAGATGTTAGTCAAGACTTACGGTAAAGGAAGGGTATTTTGGATGCTTGACTTGAGATAACTCACAGACAACTCATTTTCTAAGAAGGCAGGCTACCCCTGAAAATCTGAGTACTGAAAAAATTGAGGTCTTTCCAAAACTCTCAGTATTTATACAACTTTGGCTGTTGTTCTGCAACCCCTGGACGTGCTATCTGGAGAAAGGGACCCTTAGTACACAAGAACTCTGAGATGTCAGTGATACGGTCATATTCTTATTTCTAATCCTTTTATTCCTTTACAGCCTCCTAAAACTAGGACTAGCACAAGAGTTCATGCTTTTGCTGAAATGCCATCCAGGATGGAGGATTTGTAATTCCTCCAAAAGACTTAGAAAAAGTGATTTACAAAAGTAAATAAGATGAGATCATTTTGAATGCTTTATATACCCTTAAAGTCAGGGCAGAATAAAGCAGACTGAGCTCTGGCAAAGGATTTCTTTGTAAGACAGCATTATCTAGTAGCCTGAATTTGGGTCTATGAATTGGGATTTCCTTTCTAGCTGTATCAGGGATTCTTTATCTGGCCTTGGATTAGATAAGCATTAGAGATCCTAATTAATGCTTATACAACTATGAAGTTTAAATGGATAAAGGTTTTTGGCTGGGGGAAAGCACAAGCTTTTATTACAGACACTGGCCACAGTAGATAAGGTTTCAGCATTCCAACATCAGGGCAAATCAGTGCAAATTATTCATCAGTATATATACACTGTGTATATGCAATATGGTATAATGTGTACAGCACCAGGTTATACATTTTGTACTGAAAAGGATTTCTACTTTTCTGCAAAATCTAACAAATTTTCTCTTCCTGGAGTAGAATGAGAAGTCTTCTTGTTAGTTTTCCCTCATGAAATATAAATATAGCTTCCAACGAATCTCATTGGCTTTATATCAATGTCCGAGTTTTGCTTTCTGTTCATTGCCAATTCAGTTGTCTGCAGTTCTTCACACAGTGCCATTTACATGCACCCAGTTACTATTCTGTGCATTCCTGTGCCTGCTGTCTTCTCCTCCTCCCTGTAAGGAGGCAACAGATTTCGAGTAACCCAATCAGCCGTGGGCAAGAGGATTGTTATCTGGGCCCTCATCAAATCAAGCATTCTGCTGGGGACAGATGAAGCGCAAAGGAGCCCTGCAAGGCTGCTGTGCTGCCCTGTTCCCTTCTCAACCCCCAGGCAGGCAGAGCCCTGTAGCCCATCTCCTGGCTACCAGAGGGGCTGCAGTTATAGGGACATGGAGAAGAGGAATAAAGAATGAGAAACTGCAAAGGATTATGAGAAAAGACTATCCCTCAGGAGCTGTGCATTTTGTTTTCACGTCTGTGCCAAAGTGCAGTGCTTCTGCAGGGTCACTCGTTTTCCTTTCCCCACATAAGCACAATGCACTGCTCCTTTTCTGCAGCTGCAAACACTGTGAGAGACATAACTTATCCCTGAGCTTTTCATATTAAACTTTCTGTAGTTTGAGCTTGGAGTTGCCAGTCTTAGAGCAAATTGTGCTTCCTTTTTCAGACCTGAGTGAGAAGGGACCTCTCACTATGTGACAACAGGCTGGGTCTGGCAAGAGCAGCCACAAGTGCAACACTTCTTGAAAATCACACAGACATGACAGGCTCTGTGCACTTTGAAGAAGCTTCTGTCTTTCTGCTGAGACAGGTAAGGATGGCGTGTGATCCCTAGTCCATGGTGAATGCCCATTCAGATGGTTTGCTTGTAATTTTATGAGCAGTAATTTCAGTGTATATAGTCATGTGAATAAGGTCTTGTTTTAGCAGGGCATTTCAAATTGAAGTTGAATAAGATCTTGCACGCTCTTTGAAATGACAGGCAGGCTTCCAGGCCAGTTTTGCAGTAAATAAAAGTACCACCTTCTTTGCTGATGTAGCATAGAAGTATCATTTCGTAATCACGGAAAACCCTTAGAAGAGTTTATGGCATTAGTTCAATATTCATGATCCAATATAGATTAGATCTGGCAAAAATGGATCCTTCCAATGCAGGAAAAAAACTCCCAATGCCCTCCCCCCCAAAAACTAAATCAAACCCAAACAAAGCAGCAACTATCAGGAAATTAGCATTGAAGTTATAATTTGAATATATTTTGGACAGAGGAAAAATAAAATAGGCTTAATCAAAATGTAGAATGCAGGAAGATGGCACCTGCCTTGAGAAACTTAACACTGAAGCTTTCAACAAGAGACAACACATACATGGAGGCAGATAAGAATCAGAGCTGCATATCATCCCCATGAGTGTTGTCTCATTGTCTACCCACAATTACGATTTCCCCCAGGTAAGAGGGTGACTTTAAAAAAAGAAAGGAATTTACTGTGCCAAAAAATCTTTCCCATTCTCTTAGTAAAATTCTGAGCCAGCATTGCACATGACATTTTTAATTCATTAAATATCATTGTGATTAATTACATTCAATAGATAGGAGTTGCATTTAGGTTCAGTGCAACTTCATTGACCCTAGAGCTGGTACAGCTGTTTAAATCAGGGCAGAATTGATCATGTACTACTTCCCACTTGGACTTAAACCAGACATCATAAAGATATGAGTTACCTGAAACATGGTTTTAGGCTTCTATCTCCTAGTGATCATCCCACATGTAATTATTTTCTACATTCTAAAAGAGAAGCATATTTAAATGTGATTTTTTTTCTGGTAGCTTCTACCTGTGAGTATCCTTTGGAATACTCAAATGGACCCTTTTAATTTATCATAAGGATTTATGAAGATTTATAGAAATAAATTCCATAGACATGAACAGAACAGAATGCAGCATTCCCCACTGGTTTTTCAACAATTTTCTTTTAAGATGTACTTTAATAAGGAATTACAGTCCTTTTTCAGAACTATATGAAACATTTTAATAGCCACATTTGTGCCTTTTGAGGTTAGTCTAACTTCCAGATTCTTTCCATTGACCTAACAGAATTGGGACAGATCCCAGATTAGCAATCCTGGACGTGGTTGTATGTCGATCTTTTATCATTGTGAGAGGTTTTTTTAAAAATTGTGATTAAAAACCCTCTTTCCTTAGTTCTGAACATTTTGGAATGTATCTTCTATATCCACATGATCGTACTACAGCAAGATACAGTAAGTGCACATTGTCATATATCTTTACATCCCTACTTGGTTTCATCCCTATCAAGTTGTACAAGAGCAGGAGGGAAGAGCAGAGGGAAGGTTTGCACTTTGACCCCTTGTTCATATTTTGGTTCTTTTATGTGTACCAAATGTCAATCATTCTGTCGTCTATTTAATCTCGGACACCTATGGAAGATTAAGGGAGGGCAGTTCAATGAGCAGAGCAGGAGAGGGAAGGATGGATGATCTACAGCAGGCAGATAATGTAAAAGCCAACTCAAAGTTCTCAAAAAACTCCAGCCGTCGCCAGCCGTCATCCTTCAGACAAAAAGGAGGAGTTTCCATTCAGGCTTGAAAATCTCCATCTTCTAAAGGACTGACATGTGAGAATTCTAGAAGGAAAAACTGTTCTTCTTTACATAACTCTGAATTAATCCTTTAATTCTTCCTCCTTTTGATTTTAAATATGTTCTTGGCCAACAGTCTGGAGTACACATGTTTATAACTGTGGAGCAAGAATTTAGGATGTATCTAGTGTTAATGTTTTGCCAGCTTGTCTTTTTGATCCATCCAAAACCCCCTCATTCTAACCTATCTCCCAAGCTACTGGGTCATCTTTCCCAAGTAAAGTAACCTGGGAATAAAAGTGGGCTTTGTTTTTTGGAGATCAAAGACTTTTTTTTATCCTACTTTTGGTAACCAAAGCCCCTTCTCCTTTGCATGGTGCTCATCAGCAGTAGCTGCAATGAAACTCTTCTCAGCACAAAATTATCCACTTGGATGGGGTAAGGTTGTGCTGTTGTGCCAGCACTGACTGCATGTGTGCTATGGAAAGAGGAGGGAATATCTTCGGATAAAACAGTGTGTGCATATTAATGTGAGACTTGGACCAAAAAAAAAAAAGTTGCCATATTGATGGTTGGCAGAATAACCTGCTGCCTCGCAGAGAGCCCTTTGTCACCCTCAAATACCAGCTTTCTAATGCCATCCAAAAAATAAATAAAAAAAAATTAAAAAAGAAAAAGAAAAAAAAAGTATGCATGCAAATTTTCAGACAGAAGGCACCCAAATTGGTAGCTGGTTTTTAGGATTAAAATTGTACTATGGAGCCGTCCAGCCAGGTTGCTTTGCACAGGCTAGAAGAGGAAGGTTTCTGAGTGGTTTGTGCTCATTTTCCACTTGCCCGGACCTGGGCTGCGTGTCGGGCAAATCCGCTGGCAAATGTTAACACTGCCCAAGGGACTGAAAGTGAAGCTGGGGGCTGATGTGGCATGCGGTTGCCATGGCACTGGCCATAATCCTGCCGGAGTCAGATACCCTGATGATACGGCGAGTTTGAGCTTGCTCTGGGGTACAGCGCAGTGACCCTTCCCAACAGCATCTGGTTGTGTTTTAAACTTTTGATAAATTCCATAGCCAAAGAAATCAAAACAAATCAAATAACAAGGCCAGTCTGGCCAAAGTCCAAGTTCAGGCTGCTGCGTTTCTCATTGGTACTACAGTTTAATGTAGATCGGAGCAAAAGAAAAGATATTCGGGGTGGGAGCGGGGCACTTTTTGGGTATTCTTTCTCCCCTCCTCGTAGCCTCGGTCCCAAAACACGAGAACGAAACTTAGATGATCATGCTCCGGTGAGGTTGCTTATCGCGTTTAGGGAACAGTCTTTAAATAATGCTTTTCTCCCCCTACATGTTCCTGGCGTGTAAAGCCGCCCGTGTGCGGGGATGTTCCGCGGAGCTCCGCTGCCTCCAGCCCTGCTGGGGCGGGGGCTTGAAAAGTCGCGCAAACTCGCGGGGAAAAAGCAACCACCGAAGTTGGAGGAAAACCACCCCCTCTCCATCCCCGCCTCTGCGCGAGCGAATCTGCACAGGCCAAACTTGTGCTGTTTGGGGAGGAGGGGGGCGGCTTTCCTCGAGGAAGGGGGGTTTGTGTGGGTTCGCTGCAGATGCGCTCCAGCTGAGCGGGCTGTGCGGGGCTCCCAGCACTCCCGAGCGGCGCGGCGGGGCCGGGCTGGCGGAGCGGATCCCCCCGCGCCCCGCAGAAAGCCCCGCACCCAAAACGGTGCAGTTCCCCGAGGCGAGGGGGCGAGTGGGGATGAAAGGGGCTGGGGGGAGGAGAGAGAAGATCCGGAGCGGTGCGCTGCTCCCGCTCCGAAAGGGTGGGAAGGCTTAGATTTCCCTTTTTTTCTTAAAGGGCGGGTAGAAGAGAAAACAGACCCTAGAGCCAGTTTTCCTCGTGTGTCAGGGCTTGAAAACGCTCCAGCGTCTTCCTGCAGGCTGCTCAACTTCATCCATCGTGTGTATGCGTATGTGTGTGTATCTATTATATACATAAAGTGGATGTACGTGTGCGCGCCGTGTCCCGCGGCGGCCCGGGCGGATGGGCAGCGGGAACCCCGCACCTCTGCTCGCCGCCCCCGGCCCTGCACAGCCCTCCCTCCCCGCCCGCCTCCGCGGAGCTGCTCCGCGCCTGCAGCCCGGAGAGCACCGCGCCGCCGCTGGGATCCGCGGCGGCTTTTGGCGAGGAGTAGAGCGGAGCGGGGGAGAGGCACAAAAGGGAAGGACGGAGGGAAAGTCCCTCCCACGCCCCCCTCCCCCAAGTTTATGATGGGGGTCCGGCGGAGCAGCGGTGCTCCGCGGCAACCGCTCGTCTGCTGAAAACTTGCTGCTCCGCTTTTTGGGTAAAGTTGATGCTTATTGTGTCTTTTCATTGTGCTTTTTATTCTTTTTTTTCCCCTCCTCTTCTCCCGCTTTGGTTGGAGCTGCCCTGCGCCGGTGGGGGGGTGTGTGTGAGGGAGGGTACAAATTTGGTGAGGGTCTCTCCTCGCAGCGGGTGCCCGAGGGGGGCCCGTCCCGTGTGTCCCCCCCAGCTCGCAGGTGAGCGGGGAGGATGGGGCCGCGCGTGTGTCTGCTGTGTCCCCCCCTTTCCCCGTGCAGACCCCTCCGGGACCGTGCCTCCATAGCCATTGTTTTTCCCCGGGCTGCGGTGACAGTCCCAGCCCCGGGCTGCTGCCAGGACCGCCTTGCCCTGGGTCCCGGAGGACGGCAGGGCTCCCCAAAGCCAGCACTGAGTTTGTCTTTTTTTCAGAAGAAAAATGAAGTTGCCCCCTCGCCTCCTTGTCATCCCCCCATCCGGGAGGGGCAATCTTTCGACAAGTATATTTGCTGAGGAATTTAAAAAATTCCCTGCTGCAACTTGATCCCTGTGCGATGAGGCGGCTTGGAGAGACCCGGACTCCAATCCTATTAAGGACTTAGAGAGTTGAGAGTTTTTCCCCCGGACTCGGTGGCTTTAAAACAATCAGGGAGGAGGGGAGGGAGATGGGCTCATCTAGATGCCTTTTCTGCCTCAAGTGATTGCCATCATTTCCTGGGAAACCTGACTTTTCCAGCGCGGGGGCTTAGGATGATTTATCGGTGGTCCTGCTGCCGGCTTTCCCGAGGTTTACGGGCTTATTTATTTATTTATTCATTTAGCTAATCTCCAGCCTGCGTTTCAAAACTTCCCGGGCCGGGGCTGCGGCTTAGCCGCGGGCGCGGTGCAGTGAGCGCAGAGCGGAGCCCCCTCCGCGGGGCCGGGACCCGGCTCGGTCCCCCGGGACATGGCCCGGGTGACCAAATGTCCGGGCGTGGGGGTCACCGCCGGCCGGGCCAGCGAAACTTGTGTCTTCCTATAGCTGCCCTCGCGTTTCATACTGCCCCAGGTGCTGGAAAACTTCGTGCGTACAGAAATTAGCATTTTATTGGCGTATCGTGTTTATATTTTTACGGCCACAGATAAAGGCACTAGCTGTAAAACCTTGTCTACCCCCTGCCGATCCCTTTCTTTTTTCTTTTTCTTTCTTTTTTTTTTTTTCAACTGAGGCTCTTGGGATGTACAAGAATTTGAAAGTAAGCGTTTGACTAGCATGTGCATAAAACAGCATTTAAACAAATACTGTATTGGCATGTGCTGTGGAGTTGGTGCCAAAAAAGTTAAGTAAATAAGCCATGAAATTCAAAATATACGCAAGTGGAATAGACTGATTTATTGTAAGACTTGCTGATTTTATCTGTTTGTTCTAGCTACCTTGCTTTAAGAAAAACTTTGGAGGTCTTTTTGGGTTTTGTTTTGTTTTGTTTTTTTACTTCTAAACCTAATGCACTGAACTTCATTAGCAAAGAAGCTACGTTCACCTGGAAAAGAGGATCTTGCTAAATAATTAAATAATTGTTTACGCTGCTGGGACATTGGAATTGCGTGATAATTGCTGCATACAGCAACTACAGTTGGTGAATTGGTTTGGTTCAACTTTTCTGATGGGTGGATATGGTAATTTGTATTTTGGCTGGAACGTGAGGAAATGTTGACACCTGTCAAACTTTGAATTGCAATAAAAATGTCGTATTGAATGTTATTGCAAAACTGACAACTTTTAAGGAGTGAATGAAATTCATTATGGCTCTTCCCACTGTAAACAACTCTTGGAAATTTGTCATTTGATTGAAAGCATGACCTGTCTGTAGCACTGAAAAGTGCCTGATTCACTGAAGATGTACTTGTTAATCTGTGGGTATGTGTATATCCAACCTCTGGTGTGTGTTTGTGAAAGAGTTGATCTTTAAAGCAAGTTGAGGTAAGATTCACTTCATCTTGAATGTTCTTATTGCTTAAAGTATGTGACTTTGAAGTGCCCAGAAATGCAACTGCTGTTCTTCAAAGGAAAACAGATCTCGAGGACTGTTTCCAACTTCCTTTCAATGTCTTTCTTTTTTTTTTTCTCCAGTGTGTCAAAGGGGATGTATACAGATGGACAAATACTATTTGTGTTAGGTCATTCAATTAGAGAAAAATTAGAGCCATAGAAGAATTTGAACTAGATGCATATGTCAATATAAATCTAGCATAATTTCATTGAAGCTGCTCCAGGTTATACTTGGATAAAAGAGAACAGAACTTGACCTCAGACATCCAATACATAGCAGCTTGCATTCCCAAATGTCACATTGAAGTCACATTTAGAAAAGACAACCTTCTGGCTGCATATATATAATGAGCAGTATTTTTGTCATTGTTTTGAAAACCAGTTTAAACTTCCATGTCAAAGAACCATTTTTGACTGTGTTTTCTGTGATTCTAATGATCTTACAAGTTTATACCACAACTTCCCTTTCAGTGGCATAGTTGTATAGAAGCTGTACAGGCTCTGGGGCTGTGTGATCAGCTCTATACAGAAAGGGTTATGTGACTGCTACAGTTTTGTCTGACTTGAAAATATGTTTTTCATGATCCTGATACTTTATTTCTACTGAGAACGTCTGAATTTTTCAGTCCTCTGGACCCATCTTTTTTTTAAATTTAAGGATCGGGTAGAGCACATGACCTAAAAGCAGTTGCATTATTTCATTCTCTGCAAGAGTTGCACTTGGTTAACTGCCTGCCCCTGGTTTTAGTGGCCTACTGTAAGCCAGTTGTTTGCCCTCTAGCCTGAAAGGTACACAGATACTTCATGCTTTTGTACTCTGAGAAGTGCTCTGTTCATAGTGAAGTTTCCAGTGCAGATTAGTGAAGGCAGTGGATTCAGTGAGCAGTCATCAAAATCTGTATATATTTGTGGAGCAAACACCTATCTATTGCCCCATCACAAAGCCTCCACTTAATAATCTGGCCAAGGATTTCAAGGCAGTGAGTTTTTTCAAAGAAGCTACTTAGGAACATTAGATGTGACTATAGCATCAAACTAATTAGTTGCCACTCCATTTGTATGAAGCTTCTAGGGCTTTATAGAAATGCAATATTTGCACTTCTCACTTGCTGCTAAGGCATTGAGGTTAAGCAGGCTCTGCTTTTTGTCCTCTTTCTTACTGATGGGAAAGATTCCAGGGCATTGTTCAAGAGCAGCACAACCCCCTTATGTACCTGGGTAAATATTTTAAACAGTTTCACATTTGGACAACTTGCTACAAAGCATTAAGTGGTATTTAGGGTTTGCTTCAGCTCTGTTGCCAGGACCCTTTTAAAGAAAACCAAAACAACAGTAGGTATTTGGGAATTAATTAATACAACACTAAATAAAATAACAGCAAAGAATGAATCCTCATATGAATGGCAGCAAGAAGGTGTTAGAAAGGCAGAAAATACTTGTGTGCCTGTGCATATCTACATACATGTACACACATTTGTGTGTATGCATGGAATATGTACGATTCATGGCCTGTGTATACAGCAGATCCCATGTATATGCATCTTCTAGAAACTAACTGGTGTTTGGTGTAAAAGGAATGAGAATTGCATCTTGCATGGCAATCTTGATAGTTCAAGAGGCAAAATTGCAGGTTTCCCTTGTGAACAAGTGACTGGAATGGAAATAGTGGATAATCAGGTCAAATTTTCTACAGACCAGTTCCAGTTGGGAGTGAATACATGTTACCTGTGTGTAGTCCAGGAGAGGCCACAGAACTTTTGTTTATTCACTCTTGGCTACTGTAGAACCACACCCCACACCCTTTAACTTCTTATAAACAAAGTGAACCCAAATACACTAAAGCTGAAACGTGTTGCAGAAAGGGGACAGGAAAGTTGTCCTTTGATTCAGAAGGTCAGAGCTGTAAAAATTGTTAGAGATTTGTGAATATTCACTGCCACAGTAAAAGAGGCCTTGGTGCCTGGAAGTGGACACCCAAATTAGAAAAAAATAGAAAATAGGCTCCCTTGGGCTCCCATTGTAATGAGTGGAAGCATTTCTGATACTGTCATGGGCATGACTGCCCAAATACATTAGTCACTGGTGAATCTTTTCTCATCGTTTCACAATTATTTGCAATTGGCTGTCACCTTTCTGCAATTATAAATATTCTTAGAGGAAACAATACAAATTAGAACTGTAGGTACCAGGATCTTTGTACTGGATGTATTTCTTTTTACTTTCTAAGTGTTCTTTTTCATATGAAAAGAGCCTTGCAGCTTTATCCTTATTCAAGTCTTTTCTTTTTGTATCTACTGGGGAGAAAACCATTAATTTTGAGGAATGGTGAGAGTAAGCCTTAAGCTGCCTTTGACATTTTAGTTTAACTTGAATAGGTTATTTTTTTTTTTAAGAAAACAAGTTGGTGGGAAGTGTGTTTTAACTGTGAGCGCCCGATTTCGACCATTAGCATAAGAAAAAAAGTTTTAGTGCATTTACTATTGTATTGAATGAAGAGTTCCAACAGTCAGGGGAAAGAAAGTAAAAGGCTGTAAAGAAATGATGGTCTATTCAGATTATTCAGCAGCCCAGAGCTCTGGTCATCTGCCTCTGAAATCTGTGATCGGGATATCACTTTTATCTTCCTGTGCCTTTCTCTCGCCTTTTTCACATGTTCACTTTTGTCAAGGTTTATTGATCACGTTTTCTTCTCTGCAAATCTGTGGAAAATTTAATGAACCAAAAACAACTGAGAAATAAAAGGAACTTTTATTCATTAGCCAGTAGATTGAATTTTGTTCTATAGTCACTACCCTCTTGCCTCCCATGTGCCTCATTGTGTCACTCCTGCAGCAGTTACAGTATGTACAGTGGGCATGGCCACATTATTAATTCTCTTCCAGGGAGAAGTTTGTTTAAAGTTGTGAACTCATGGCAGCCCAGCTCTGCTCCTTGGCTTTCCTCTGCCTTCCTGACATTCAGATTCTTGACTGTGGTGCTTCTGTCACTAAATACCTTAAAGTGTGTATTCCGCAGAGCATTTCCCTCTTCAAGAATTAAATGTATTTGCTGCTTAGCAATTAAATCCAAATTTAAATGATTGCAGATTAGTAGTAGTTATTTACAGTCCTGATTGTTTTGGTGCTGTGATCCTTGTTCATTACACATCTGCTTTGCCGTGGTGCTGCCCCAGAGCGCTTTGTGATGCAAATGCTTTTGTTAACTTACAAATAGTTTCAGTATCTAGATCATCTCAGGTGACATATTTAAGTCGCTTCTTTTTTCCCAGATGGACTTAAAAAGCTGTAATTAAATGTGGCTTCCAGTATGATTAAGCTTTGCTAACATTTTCCATGGAACGATTTACTTGAACTCTGGCACTTTCTGAACCTGTCACTGGAAGATTTTTCAATAAACACCCCTTTTAACATTAATTTCATTTCATTTAGTGCAGCTTGTAAGTGTAGGGAAATGAGTTAAAATGAAGCATATATCTGCCTGAGAGATTACTTGGATGTTTCTTGATTCTAAAGAACTTTACTGCTGCCCTATGTTAAATGCTAAGTCTAAATCCCAGGGGAAGCAAAACCACAGAGTTCTGTAGAATAGTCCCAAATACTCTCCTAATGAATAGTGGCATCAATCCTAATACTTTTAAGGGATGAGCTAAAAGCCTCAAAAGGGACTCTGGACTTGAGCTTGTAATTTCAGCTACAGTGATGGCACATTTGTGACTGCATCTGTTTTTCTGTGCATGGAGTAACTGTTCTGTAGGAATACACACCTGCAAGCTTAAACTGCCTGTAAATCTAGAGAGAGGACTTTGTGCCCAGCAGAATGAACCCTACTGGGAAAATCTGGGCTTCTGAGGGGCAAAAAACAGTAATAAAAAGTCTTCTATCCGCTGTGAACTGTACGATTTGTGTGCAGATAACTCATTCAGATGAAACAGGTGAAATCTCTCCAGAGGAAGACACCTCTGGGATGCTGCACAGCGGAAGCCAGCGTGGGTCCAGCCCCTCAGAGATGAGCACCCCGTGGTCACAGTCCCTCACCCCTGCCGTGAAGTGGCAAATAGCCCCAGCAGGGGACCAGCTGGTTCTACCCAGAATCCGCAAGGGATGGTCAGCTGCACAGCTTAATTCCTGCAATGGCAGTGGGAAAACTTCCCGTGTTACAAATGCAATTCAGAAGAGTGACGATGCTGTAATATTGCAGTGCTGTGGCTTGTATTTGTCATCATAGGAACTTAAATATCCCGTCTCTGGAAGTTAAATCCTGTTTTGTTTAAATGTCCTGTATATTTATTGAATAGAATATATATTATATTCTATTCAAGCAAGTGGATCACCTGGAAATTGTTTAGCAGTGTGTTAAGCAGTTTGATTCTGCTGCTAAAATTCATTGAAAACCCCTTGAAAACGTCTCACCGTTTTTTTTTCCCCAGCTTGGAAAGTGGCATTCCTGGCTAGAATCAGTGCGTTGCTCCCCTCCGTGCTGACCTGAGGAGCTCTATTAGAGCCCTTTTATCACACCGTCTTTAAAAGCAAGGTCTGTTGATTGCAGCGGTGTTAAAAGAGCATCAGTTCCCAACACCAAGATCACTCCTTTTCACAGCAATGCTCAGCAACGCTCCTTTGTGTGGTGGACAATGCAATAAGTCAGACAGGACTTTCTGAGCCACCTCTATAAGGAACTGTAAGGGCTGCTGAAGTACACTTGTGTTAAGTTGAATTGATTGAAATTTAATGGCTGTTAGTAGCTATGAATGGTAATGATTTTCTAGAGTATCTTCACCATGCTTGACATTAATAACTGGAGAGTGTGTATGTGTGACGCTAGTATGTTATTCATTTTTAAAGATGCTTTCTCCTAGCCCTCTTTCCCATAATTTAGTTGTTTTGATGCTTCAGAAAAAAAAAAATCTTGTGCTTCGAAGAGCACGTACATCTTGTCAACATAATTTTGTGCTCAAGATTTTTATTTTTTCCAATTCTAACATAAATCAGACTACAATATAGTGAGAGTGATGAATTTGTTTTACATGCCATCATGAATTAATGTTATGCAAATAAAAGCTTTACAGGTGCCATGATTTACTTAATAATTTCAAGTTCTAATATTTAAGCTCATTCATTATATTTGAGTGAAAAAAAAAACCAACACAGCATGTTCATATTTTAAAACGTGAAATGTGAGATTTGTGTGCATTTGCTGTGTGTAGTTGCTGTGTAAGCACATTTGATGGCTAAGAAAGAATCAATCAGTGTTTGCATTCGGCATCCTGTGCCTGTAGATGTTACAGAGACATTTCAAAGAGAATAATCAAATATTTGTATGTAAGGAGAGGAAGATGGTGGTAAAATATCCTTCACATATACAAAGAAGCAGAAAGCTGCCAAAGAAAAGTTTTTTGGCCTTCAGAATTTGAGCAGGGCAGCAGGATTTTGCTGTGCAAAGTGGCCTTTATTTGATCCAGAGCAGTTTGCTCCCAGACCTGCCGCCTTTGCCGCGTGGTGAGGATGAGCTGAGGAGCTGGTGAGAGCTGAAGGCATCCTGGGTCAAAGGTGAATGCGAATGTGATCGCAGGGTTTTCAGGCTTTGATATAATTTTTAGTGTGCTTCCCAAAGGCTAAGGACAAGGGGGAGAAAGTTTGACACATAAATACATCTTGAATCTCTGAAGATAAGAATAGATTTTGACTTTATTTCTCAAAAATTGAGGTCACAGTGGTCTGATGACAGGCTGAAAGCCCATCACTCACAGTTTTTTGTGTTTCTTACTTTTCTTTATTTTTTTTTCCAAATGAACAGACAGATCCTTACTTTTGATACATTGGACACATTGAGTTAGTGTGACAGCATATTCAGGTTTTGAAGTTTGTGGCCCCGGGATCAAGGTTTAGCACCAGCATTCAGGCCTCCTGGCCCTGAATGCAGGGTGGTAGTAATTTTACTGATAATGTTACAAAAGAATCAAACCTCTTAAATTTGGTAGCAGTGAATTAAAAGTGAATCTTTACAAAATGCATTTGCTCCATGCAAGAGGGTCACATGTTTCTGTGATTGCTGTAGTTCATAGCTGTGGGAGTACACTCAAGAATTGCTCCTTGACCTCTTCAAGCCCAGGGCACCATTGGCCAGGGAGCAGAGTGGTACTTGGCTTTTAGTAATTTTGACAACTTCTCCTTTTGCTCTGTGTTCTTGAGGAACTCGGAGGAGAAATTCATTTGGATGCGCCATTCAAGCCAAGGATTTAGCTGGGTGTTAAAGGGCCATTGGGGAAGTGGCACACAGTGTATGTACCGTGATCAAGTTAATTATGTTGCTTTGGCAACCCCAGCTTTGGTATTTCCTGGCTCGGACTCGTTCATGGAATCATATTCCAATATCTGGCGTCATCAACACTGAAATCTACAAAACCAGGTCAGTGTTGTTAAAAAGTAGCAGAAAAAAAGAGATGGAGGATTTTTCTGTGTGTTAACAATTCATTGTTTTACAGGCTTTGTGTTGAAGTAAGTTTCTGTTTAGAATTTAAAAGTATAATTCCATTGTAGGAAATACAGTAGCAATATAATTGCTTTTCCAGTGGACTCTAAGTGATTGTTTTAGAATTCCTTTTGTGGAGAATTTCAGCATTTTGAGGTTTTGTTTCAATTCACAATAAGTCAGATTTGGAAATTTTAAATTTCTTTGTAACAGCAGTAACTTTGCTCTCTGCTTCTGAGAGCTGTAAGGGCTGAGCACAGCATATGTGTTACTGAACCATGTCCATTGCCAGTTTTTTCATCTTTGGTTTATTGTGTGTGCTGCTGGGGTCTCTTCCCCATTATTTTCAGAGACAAGGGAATGAAGGGAGAAACATTGTGCCTATTGGGATTGCATTATCTCAGCAAAGTTTGTACTTCTTTACAGACCCTGCTGTGGCACCCTTAATCTCCATTTTCTATTTGAGAAAATGTTCCTACTTCTGTGTTTTACTCCAAGGCCTCTGGCAGGGCTTGGTAAAATGTAAACTATGTGTTGGACTTCTTTTGAGAAATTCATTGGTGCTGGAGGTGAATTCATCCCTCTGGGACAAAGCACATGGGGAAGTGGGCGGTGAAGGGCAGGTCTGGATCTGTGTCGAGAGGACGGGGATGAAACAGGGCAGTGCTGGCAGCTGCTGGAGGCTGCACCATTCTCCCAGGAGTGTGCAGGGTGAGGGATCTTCCTCTTCTCCGTTCCAGAGGGCATTTCCAAGGTGCGGATGGCAGGGGGGATCTTTGCCAATGCGTTTGTTTCCTTTAATCTCTACTCAGGGTAGAGAGACACCCAAGAATCAGACTCCATCCAAGCTGTTGAAGGTGGGAGATGAGATGGGCTTTCTTGGTAGAGAGGAACTCACTGCTTGTGATCTGGTGTTGCTTTCTGCTGCCCACTTTGGGCTGGCCCATTTCCAATCACTGTGGGTTCCTCTGCACCAGTTGGTGGCTTTCCACAGAGGCACTGCCTCAGATTAGACTGGAAACTTTTAGTGCATTGGGTGCAGTCAGGTGATGACGTGCTCCAGCTGTCACGCTGAAGGAAGGGGGCCCAAAACAACTTGGGGCCCCTAACCTTGGGCATTCTGGTGTCTTCCTCCTTTGCTGTTGAAGATGCAATTTTGCAGCCTAAGGGGAACTCCTGGCATCACCCCACTCCCTCCTCCTGTTACTGCATGTGGAATTACCAGTGCATTCATAGGGTTTACCAGATTCAGATCTCCAGTGAGGTGTAGGACCCTCCCAGTGGAAGTGAAAAAGGCAACCAACTCAGATGTCTTCTTCAAAGTGGCTTCTTCCTCCTTTTCAGCCACTCTCTTCTCCTGGCATGGTGGAGCCCAGGGGCTGCCACGTGGGACTGGCTGGCTGTTGGCCCTGCTGTAACAAAGGGGGAGCAGTTGAAGGTTTTTTACCTGGTTTATTTTTTTCCTCTCTTGCCGTGTGTTGTTGGTTGTTAGGATGAGGTCTGTGGTCCTGGTGTGCTTTCTGGGCGTGCTAAACCACTCGTCCCACGAACTTCCCATGTAGGCTGGACGGGGAGTCCTTGGTGCAGCAGTTCAAACAGAGTGCAGTGCTGCAGGTGCTCTTTTGCCGGCTGATTGCTTCAAATGTCACACCTATCCTCGGCTTAATGTCTGCACTGTTTCAACATCTCATGTGAGCTAATGCAGTTTAGGCATCACCCGTTTCTCTCTCTCTCTCCCTGGAGGTTACAGATTTCCAGACACACTTGAGATGGAGTTTTAAGGTCATCAGTGTCATTTTCAGGTCACAGAACTGCAGGACCTTGTCTTCTTGCCAGCTAATCAAATGACTAATTAGTTCGTATATCGCTGCTGTTATCTTTTCTCTCTAGCTTTGGTTCAGCACTGCAGGATGAAGCCTGCTAGGAGATGACATCTGAGAATACTGGAAACTTAGAGGCAGATATGGTTAAGAGACTCCATATGAGCTATCACTGGTGCTTGTGTTAGTCTCTGTACCCCAATACATCCACATGTGTTAATGTACCTGTCAAAGCACAGTATTTAAAAACAGCCTTGCTATAAGTCTTTCTGTGATTATGGCAGTGAATATTCAAAACATGCAGCCCTCTTAATTCCATTGTAATTTGACTAATTTCCACAAGACTGTATTTTTAACAGAGATAGCTGTATACATATATTTTAATTTATTTTAATCTATGAGCAGTTTTACATCTGGGCACTTTATCCTGCACCCTCTAAAATGCTCACAAATAGGGACTTGGGCAGTTCAAGCCTTTGTGCATATCACAGCCACATTAACCCACTTTATTTCCCACTTCTCTCAGGTGTTGATGGCATCTGGTTGTGACAGATGCTTTCTGATAAAGCCTTCAGATCAACATGCCTTTGGAGACATCAGTGCTCTGTGTTGGTACTTGCAGACTGCTGTATCCAAATACTCTTCTTTAATTGTCTTATTAAGTAGAGAATTAAGCTGTGTGCTTTGACTGTTTTGGTGCCAGTGATTCTTATTGCAGGCTTTGGCATGGCACCACGTTGTGTTTTAAAGAGACAGCATCACTTTAATGACGTGGGAATTGAGTTGGAGGATAAAAATCCGCTGAGAAAATGGCTGACTGAAAGTACAGTACGTAAAATCTGATTTTATGTTCTTTCCCTCAGACTATTAGGTGGGGGGTTTAGTTCAAATGCCTGTAATGATTTAAGAAATAAAAAGCAGAAATTCTCCCTGCTGCCAGACCACAGGCTCCTCAGCGCCAGACTTGCAGACGAATGTCACATGTTGCTGTATGTTTTGAAAGCATACCATGTGTTATTCTTTAGCTGTCTCAGTCTTCCCCCCCAGCTATATCATCTTCCCCCAGCCAATCTCACAGAAAAACTTTTAATGAAAAAAACTTTCCTCTTCCCCCCTGTCTGGCGCAGACCCCAGGATGTGTTCCCCTGTACCTGTCACTCCATGTGAAGGTCTCTGCCCACAAATTTGCAGAAGTGATTTTAACTTGACTTCATGTAACTCTGCCTCTTATGCTTTAAATCAGGCACTTTTGACACTGATATTGCAGCTTATGTTGTGCGTTAGGATCAAGAGCTCACAAATGACTAAACATATGGTTAAAACTTTTTTTTCATGAAATATAATATGTTTCAGTTTAACTCAGCTGTGGGTCTCGATAACAAACCTCCACAGTTTGCCATTAGAATAATTGCATTTCCAGAAACAATTTTTTACTCCTTCTTTTCTACTGTCTTGGATTAATGTTTCCTCCAGCTAATGACAGGACTGGACATGCAAACTGGATTAGAGCATAGTGTGAGTAGTATGAGCTGAAAATGCTGGCATCTCACTTTATTGCCTACAAGGTTAAGCGGTTTGCTGTGAGGTCGCAAGAAGTAAACTGAAAGCAAAAGGCAAATTAGTCCAGATCTCTTGGGCTCTGTCAGTGATGAGCGTGGCTCCCAGGACATTTGCCTCTAAAATGTTGTTTTGCCCGTCCCTCCAACCCCCAGCAGTGGAGCTTTCCCACTTATGGCCAACCTGTGCTTAGAAGGGGAGGTCAGAGTCCCCCTCGGGTACCTGGGTGTCACTCCAGCAGTGTGGCCACGGGATGCCGCTCCTCCTCCTGATCTGCCGTGCCAGGATGAACGTGGCAGAAAAGTTGGCAGCAGCAGCAGCAGCCTGGCACTGTGGCTCTCATGAATGGTAAAGGCTGCTTTGCATTAGAGCTGCTCCCTGGGGCTGCCTCCTGCAGGAGGTCTGCTCCCAATTTCAGCAGGGGTAGGAAGCAGCCAGCACTTGTGCTCGACATCTCTATTAAGTTCACTGCACCAAAAAAATCCAAAAAAAACCAACAACCTGGGCTACTTGGGAAAGCCACTGCTTGGGTTTCTGTAGGAAAGAGCGCTGAGCTGGTCCAGTGGCAGAACTTCAGATCACATCTCTGATAAGCAAGGAACTGCTGGGGAGTAATGTTAGGATAAAGGATAGGGCTGGGAAGCCCACAGCAGATGGTGCAAGGGATCATACATGCATCACACCTATGCATGCTAGCTAGACCTCTGCTGAAAATTCATCGTGCTTCATTTGTATTCCTTCTATTTTTCCTTTTTTTGTTTTTTTTTCTTTTTTTTAAACACTGCCACGAATGGGATTTATGCAAGCACCTGTATCCAGCTGTACCTTGTAACTGTAGGTGGTATTTTCCCAGCCTGTGAGTTGAGGTGCTGGGTGTGCCATTTGACATCCCAGTTTGCCAGTGTGCTGGTCATACTGGGGACTGAATGAGTCTGCTCACTTATTGTACAGAAAAGCTTAGATTTGAATCCATGTTGAAAGAGTGGATCACAGCCTGTGTCTTAAGTGTGTTGGGCTTGTAATTCTCTTTTCAGTAGAAATGGAAGATTTATTGGTTTCCTATGAAAACAATAATAGAAAGTTTGTGTTTCACGTTTAGGGGTAATTATGAGTGTGATGCTTGAATTATGAGGTGTACTGCGTTCAGAAAGAAACCTGGCAGCATCCCACGCGAGTGGAGAGTTTCCACCAGGCCATGTCTCTGACAGATCACTGACAAGTCCTGCTTTACTGGGGCCTTCTTCCTCACCAGTACCTAATGTTTACTGGGGAGCTGCAGTACTCAGCTGCACTCAGCAACCCAGCTGTGCTGTAGTGGCAGAAATCTTGCTGGGACATGGCTGGGACCACCAGCCCAAGGGAGAGTCACTCCGGTGCCCTGAGTTGACTGTATAGCTTATATCTGTGGGGAGGAAAAATGGGTGTTGTGTTTCCCCTTCTTGCAGTCATTGGGAACTTAACCAGAGTGCCACAATTTCTCAGATATGGTGGATAGTGGCTTAGCCACTTCACCCACCAGCTCCCTCAGGACCCACTGCTTAGTCCCTTAGAAATACCAGTAAGTGTTGCAGCTCTGGCCCCCTAAGCAAGGACACATGGCTGCTCCTTGTATCCCAGCTTCATGGCAAAGAGCTAGAGTGATAACTGCTTTGTGAGACCAAATGTGTCCAGGAGGGCACCTCCTGCCTTGTGTGTTACCAGTTCCCTCTCACAGGGACCCCTGTGACCTGTTTGTACTGATGTGTTAGATCTGGAGCTATGCCTTGAAACCATGCAGAGCTTGTGCTGGAACAGAATGGTGACTTACCCTGCAGCCCTCCACAACCAGTGATACACACTGTTCTTCCCTGTGCTTTGTCTGCATACAAATAGGCAGGGGCTTTTCAAGATAATTGCTATAAACTGGAAATGTCCACTATGCTTGGGATTTGCATGTTTGGGACAGACCTTTCCTTTGTAACACTGTTGTGGCACATGAGAAGCTACCTGAACCTGATCCCCTTGATTTATGAAAGAACTGGTTGTAAGTTTGATTATTTCCCATGGGGCTTCTCAGACAGCAATGCTTTCCCTGCCCTTTCCTTATCTGAGGGAGCCCTTCCTGTGGCCTGCAAAGATCACCTTACTTTCGGGGCGTTTGTGGGACATGCATGTATTACAGTTCTAGTTGGTAACAATGCCTGCGTGGATTATCTTAGAAAAACTATTGCATTACAATGTAGGAAGTTCATAGAACTTTTACAGTCTATTTTTGTAAGGGAGATCTTTGCCTTGAATCCATTGCTCTTTTAGCAGAAGAGCCAATGCCCCAGCAGAAGAGGAGGCTGGAATGTTATCAGCTCTCTGCTCCACTAGACCTGCGGGCTGGTACAAAACCACATTTAGCTCCCAAGCAGCCACTTGGCTCACGAGTAGCTAAGGGACATGAAGGAGTCCCAAGGAGACAGATGCACAGACAACCTGGTGGCAGCTGGGAAAATACTGTGGGGGAAAGAAGGGATGTAAGACACCAAACCAGAAGGAAACCAGTCTTCATTAGTTCTGCAACTTGTCTGACTGCTTGCACTCTTTTATTAAGTTTTTATTATGGCAAAAGTGACTAGAAAAAAAATAGTCTAGGTGCCAAGGGGATAAACAGTGAATTAAAAGGATTAAGTTCTGAACACTTTATTGCTTTTAGAAAGATGTTATTAGATTTACTAGCTTAAGTTAAATTTACATGACCGAATTACTTCTTAACTTAATAATAAGTTTTGTGGGGTAAAAAACCCCATCTGTTTAGGTGTTTTAGAAGGACTTAACCCAGAATACATCATAACTCTTTAGGCCATTATGGAAGAGTAGAGCAGCTATCCTTTGTGTCAGAAGCTAAATGAGTGCTGACTGGGATTTGACTCTTCTGGAAGTCAGCATGACCTGCACGTGGTGTAGGAATTGATAGCAACTCAACATGTAAGATAGCAAGGGAACTGTTCCCAGTGTTACAATGTTGTAGCTGTGTTGCCACACAACTGTGTGATAGTTGTGTGATATTTTTGATAGTTTCAGTTTTCATAAACTCTTGAGATACTTAAGATAACTTGTTGGGTTTTTTTAAAATATAAAAGTCTTTGTTTTCTGAAGACAACTCATGGAAAGCTGATGACTGACAGTGGCAATTCTGCTTGAGATCACCTTCAGTAAACTTCTCTCCTGATACCTGTCAATGTAGTCAAGCCAATCTCCTGCCCTTTATAAGGGTTCAGGGTTGCTGGCAGTTTGTGTTGGTTTCCTCTGAATCCACAGTGCTTGTGTGTGGCTCTTTCTTCCCCCCACAGCTCCACACACAGCACACTTGCGTGTTGGACAGAGTCCAAATTTCCTCCCTCCTGGGGATTCCTTTGCTGTTAATTTAAGTGATGGCAAATGCAAACTTCTTGCCAGAGCTTGCTGTGTGTTTTTTGGATGCTTTTTATAGCTGTTCCCTGAGGGGTCAGCTTTTGTCCTTCCCCACCATGCTTTCTGCTGTGGAGAGAGCGGCCTTGAACTGGAGCTGATCAGTCCCACCTGGCTTTGACTGCATCTCTGACATGGCTTCAGGACCTCACTGTCTTTCACAGTTTTCAGAGACTTTTTCTTTGTTGTTGTTTGTACAAAGCTGAGCTTTATAATAACTTGAGTGTATATGTAATCTTAAAAGCAGAATGAATCATTCATGCCTATAATAGGGTATGTCTAAGTTCTTATTAGATGGTTTTCTGCAGCACTGTGACCTGATGATTTTAGATGCTACATGAAAGTTACAATTAGAGAGGGAAATGACTATTTTTAATAGGTATGCAAAATAGCTTTTCTCTTCAAAAGTCATGTGGTGAAGACATGGTGTTAATGTGAGACAGAGTGAATGTGTTGAAGAGAAGTGAGTGCCCATCTGCTGTAAGCCTGAACTGTAGATTTATGGGATATCTTCTCAAACTGGGGATGTTCACACAGATCAGAGCATAGTGTAGAAAAGCACTCAGTCTCCTTCCAGGTAGACCAGCAGTAGCCAGGAAATCTGAAAGGCAGCTCTTCAGTTTGAAGTCATATGTGCCTTTGCTCACTTCCCTTTAAGAGGTCTGCCCTTGTCACCAGAGGGGAGTTGAGTGCCTCCCCCAGCCACAAGTTCTGCTTCCCAGGGTTATTCTCCAGGGCCTTTGTCCTGCTGTGAGGTTTGTGCTTGCACAACTGAGAACCCGTTTAGTTGTGGTTTTAACCCCTGTCAGCTGTTTTCAGCCGTCCTCCTCTAATTTGTCCAGACAGTTTTGTTGAAGGAGCTGTGCAGCAGGACATGTTCACAGGACAGGGAGGAACAACACTGACTTTATGGAGATGCACATGTTGGAGGAATGTCATCTGTTTATCCTTCATTTTGCACTGGGGTTCAGCAGGGTACTGTGTTTTCTGTGATCATCTGGGCTGTTGTAAAAGGCAGAACGTTTGGTTTAGCACAGAGGTTTGTAACACCAGTCACTGCATAGGCTCAGTGTCCCAGTTCCTGTTGAGTTGAAAGTCTCTGGTGGAATCAGAGAACCATAGGAATGCTCTGTGATGGCACCTGGTGAACTAGTGGAAATGATGGTGAAGGAGTTCTCCATCCTGGATAGAAAAATAAACCCTCAAGTCTGGAAGCAGTGTGGCGAGCAAACTGTGTTTGGTGAAGGTGACTTGTGGAAACCATGTAAGAAGCAGCACAGCACTTCAAAAAGGGGTTCAAGTGGGAAGAACACCTAGGTTATCTGGGGGATAAAATCCAGAGGAGTGGACATTCAGGATGCAGCATATATTGGGATAGCTAGGTCCTCAGGAATTAACAGCTGAGCATGAAGATCTTGAAAATTTGCTGCATTTGGTGACCTAAAAAGAGCCCCACAAAAAAGGTTTGGTTGCATGTCCTGTGCTGAGGCAGCAGATGGGACTGAGGACATAGCACTGGTAACTGCAGGAAGTGTAATGCATTCAGGTCTGCTTCACTCCATTACAATAGAGATTGACAAATTGGAGAGAGTTCAGGAGAAAAAAAGAAGTAATGAGAGAGCTTGAGGGATTACAAGAGAAGACCGAAAGAGCTGAATATAGATAACTTGGCTAAAGGATGACAAATGGGGTGGTTGAGATATAAATCTACAAATATCTGAAGGGTGTAAACACCAAGGCTATGAAGAATTATTTAGAGTGGTACAATGGGGTGTAACTAGAAGTAATGGGATGAAATTTAAGAGAAGGCAAATTTCAGTTGAATAATGGGAGAAGCTTTTTGACAGTGTGATGTATTAAGCCATGGGCTGCTTTTCCAGCAGTAGTCCTGTTGCTCACTGTTTAGGGCACAACCCTGTTTGCTTAAGAAGCCAGAATTTTCCAGAGTCTTTATTAAGGACAGTTTCAAATCATGCCTTTTGTGTTTTATGTATTTGATGCAGAGGGCATGCAAACCATCCACCAAAGCTGCTGCACCTCTCCACACATTCACCACATCTGGATGTGACAATAGCTCCTGGTGTGGTGATGGAGGTGAGAGCAGGGGTGAGCAACCTCTTGAGCCCCAGCTCAGCCCAGATGGCCCTGCTGGCATGGCAGGCTTGGCCAGGTCAGTAGTGTCTGCTCTTTGATCAGGACCTTCTTTTACCTCCCACACTTCTCCCACCCAGATCCTGTAGTATTACCTTTTGGGGGTTAGTTCACTTATGGTCTCTGGAATAGATATCAAAGTTATTCTGCAGCTCTGCACCAAGAAATCTCCCACTTTGCTTCAAAGAAATCAGGACAAACAAGATCCCATTGATGCACATGGTCTATGATCTTTTATAAATCTACAATACTGTACCTCGACTTTTTCTTTAGAAACTCCCATTTCTTCTTCTGCTTTTCACTTCACTTGAAATGCAAACTGAGGTCAGAAGATCACTTTCCTACTGGCAGAACACATTGCATTGTCTGTCATTTTGAAATGTCCCCACAGTAACTCATGAAAGGTTCATTTCTCTTTATGCTTAAGAGTGACTCTTGAATGCATTTTGCTTTTCCTTATCTAGAAGGGCTAAATTAGAAAATTAGGTAAACTAGCTGTGGAAATCAAGTTAGAATAATCTCAACTAAAATGGTAGCATGGGGAAGAAGGCAGATTCATGTAGAGAAACAAAAGCTGTAGCACTTAGCACACACTGGCAACTTTGTTGAAGAGAGAGGACAGAAAACTTTAAAGCATTGGGATTCTTGAGCATAAATGAGAGAAGAGCTGAAAGTGTCTTTTATAATTGTTCTTAAATGTGTTTTGTATTGCTCGTGCTGTCCCTGAAGAGGTCTGTGTCCACACGCTTCGGGGAAATTTCTGAATTGTATCCTCTCTCAGTCTGTGGGAAGAATGAACTGCTGAAGGGTTTCGTTCTCCTCTGCATGGGGATGAATATTTTTCTTGCTGAAAAATGCAGTTTTTGGTCTCTTCAGAACTGGATTAATTTGGTGGATGCTTTTCATGGGGAACTTTGTATGTGGGGAAATGTCAGAACAATTGTGTCTTCATTACATTCCCGTCACTGAGGGCTGTGGTGAGAGTACACTCCTGGAGAGGAGAGCTTTGCTTTGAACCACTTTTCACATCCAGGCCAAGAGTGGATGTGTGCTCAGGCCTCATCGTCTCAGGAGAGCAGCATAACCACTAAGCTGCCTCAAGTTTGCCACCTTAATCTAAGTGGTTTCCATTCAGCAGAAATAAATCATTTATGTCAGTATGACTCCAGAATTATTTTTAAAAAATTGTTTGGTTTCACTGCTTTTCAGGAGTATCAGTTATCCTCCCTACCTTATTTCTGAGGCCACTTTAAAAAAGAATTTTAATTATGCAGCTGGGGGTCTCTAATAGCATTTGCAGCAGACATCATTGGGGTTTTTTTTTTCTAGAGGTTGATTGATGATACTTTTGCACCTCTATTAATAGACTTAGGTCCAACCCATTCACAAGGCAGACTTTCCAGGCAGGCACTCCTCAAGAGGACAGTGCAAACATGGTCAGGTTTCTTTTAATTGTTGCTGCAAACTTCTCTGAATCTTTCTAGTCAAATTTTTGCAAAGCCAAGCCTGGAGCAACTGAGGGAAATGTATGGGGGGAAAGGGAATAAACTGCAGCAAATTTTGGGGTCACCATAGCAGTCCAGGCTAGTTCTAAGTTCACACAGCAGGGCTGGATTATGATCTGGAACATTTGGAGTTTTCCCAACCTTGCTGGTCTGAGTTGATAACCTGCAGCTGAAGGGCCAGGGAGATGGGAGGGAGCTGTGAAGTCCCAGCAGGAGCAGCAGAAATTCAGCTCCCAGAAGCCCTGGCTTGCAAGAGCCAGCCTGTGCAGCATGGCAGACTATAAGGCACAGTAAGCATACTTTTTTAGCAGTATAAGAAAGGAAAAAGCTGCCCTCCCTCCTTATCTTTTGAGGGCAATGAAAAATCTTGAGCCAGCTTGTGCAGGGAAAGGATTCTTTTGCTGTGGATGTTTGATTAATAAAGCAGTAGTTTATCTCATTACATTTCCCCACAGTAACTGCAAAAGAGTTTCAGATGTGCGTGGCCTTTCCCACTCTCCCCCTACTGTGAAACAGATGTCTCACTGACTGCCCCTGGAAAGGACAGATCAGCTCCCAAACCTTCCTTCTGGCAGGACATGAGGAGAAGCCAAATCGGAGGGAGGGAGTCAGCCCAAGTGCAAGGAACACGCCTTTCTTTTTCTTCTACAATATGAGAAAACATAAATGTGTGTGCATGAAAGCCAGGCAATGGAATCAGATTATTTTGACTTAAAATACAGTGTTAGTTTTCTTCAGCAGCATTTAGAGGTTGGAAAGTTTTTAGCCAATTTTACTGGACAGTTGCACAGTTTCTTTACTGCCTTTTGCCATTTTCCAGGGTGTCTATCCTTCATTACTCCCATACTAGTGCCCGGCCTTTATCTCTTGCAAGTCCTGCTCCTCAGCCCAGCACTGCAGGCCTCCAAGAGTAAATGTTTATAATGTTCATTTAGCTTTCAGTGAAATCTCTTCTAGCTTTCAAAGAAAGCTCTTTAGTTTGGTCTGCACAGATGTAAACTTTCGATAGGAGAAATTCCCTGTGTGCAGCTAATGGCTTCAGGACTCCAAGTGCTGCTGATGTGCTGTAGTTCAGTGTCCTCGTAACTTCATGTAAAAACTATGTGCTATCTCTCATTTTGAGTTTAAGCACTCCATAAGAGTGAATTTAGGCCTTCTATACATGCAGCATATACTAACAGCACCTTATTTTTGTTTATGTATAAATAAGATGTCTCTCCGCAAGATCTGTTGGAAGCCAAGTATGGGGTTTAAAAAAGGAATAAATAAGCAATGGAACAGTAATTCTGTCATAAGGTGCATTGTGTCAACAGAAGTTTATTTTATTTACCTCTTAGAGTAGGAAGTGCTCTGACTTGTTAGAGTTTGTTGTTGTTTTCTGATGTGTTGGGTTCTAACATGGTTCTCAGTGACTTCTGTGTTCTGTTTTCCCAAGAAAAGCCTTATATCACAATTTCAGTTATTTTCCTTGGCAAAACTTAGTATTTTATTTATTTTTAGCTGCCATAAGTTGCAGATGAACTAGCTTATGCTTACAGCTACATAGTTCATTCACTTACTTTGCACATTAATTTTAAAAAACTGAGGAGATATCACCAGCCATAGATGATGGAAGTTTTTCTCCTGGTGCATTCTCATTTCACAACAAATCTAGCAATGACTGAAGGGCTAAGGGATGTTTGCTCTTTCCATCAACACCTATCCAAGTATTTTTCACCCATATGTCTTAAAGTGCTTTAAATAAATGCTTGAATATTATATACCAGATACTTGTGTTAAGAAGCTGAGTCAAAGATGGACAGTCTGTATCAGGACACCTGACAATAGTATCTGAGAATGGGGACCCTTGGCTCCCTGTCCTGGGAATGAGACCACTGCTTCATGCTCCCCACCTGTGTCCCACTGCAGATGTGGCTTAAGGTCTCCCAGCATTTCAGGATCCTGTATTCTAATGCAGAACAAATTTTCCAGGATTTATTAGGATGTCCAGAAAATCAGCTGTCTTTGCAGTATGTCCACTCTGGATGAATAATTTCTTGTCACTTTTCTCTGACAAGAAGGGAAACTGAGTGGCCATAACTCTGAGCTGTGTCCTCCACGTCTCTCCTGAGGGCCAGGAGGAAAGGGCAGTGCTGGGACTGGGTTCCCTTGGTGTGTGCTGTGGGGTGAGGTGCAGCTCCAGCACCTCTGAGCTAGCAGCAGAAAAGCAAGTGATAAGGCAGGCTTAGCAGTGTCCTGGCAGCTCAGTGATGAGGTTGAGCAGCCCAGGACTGGGTTGCCTTGGGCTGGCCAGCCCCAGGCCAGAGGTGCCTTAACGTGCTCCACCCACACGACAGCCGTGTCTGCAAATGACTTCCAGAGCCAGCAGGCTGGGGACTTACACTAGACTAAAATGCCCTTAGGAATGTAGAAGTGAAATAATTAGCAACCAACTAGTGCTGGACCCCTGAATTGGTCTGTTATGGTTTATATCCATAAATTCTGATAGCTGTTGTAGGGTCATGTGTGTATGGGAGCGGGGAGAGGAGGAGAGAACTTCTGGTAGTGATCAAACTGGATCTTAAACTCTGGTTTGTGTTGAGCCAGAAGGGTTTGATTATATATATGTAATATGCAATGAAAAGCAACATGGGACTTGGGTAGACCATATGTCTTAAGTGCTGCTTGGGATGATTGAGAGCTGCAGAACCAAGCTTTAGATTTTGGAGATGTGATTCAGACACAGAATTGTGCTGGTGTCCCTGAACTTTCCTGGTTTTGAATAACATTTTTGTAGCTGAGGTTTTGCAAGTATGAAGCCTGAAGCCAGCTTAAGGAAAGTTTATGATGTGAAAATTAAGTTTTCTCTAGTAAGCTGCAGTTTGTCAAAACAACTGCACACATTCCTGTTGGGCTGCAGTTTGGCAGGATGCAAAGATTGCATCTCTCCCTTTGAATATCTGAAGAAAATGGAAACCTGGCATTTTAATCTTGCATGGATTTCTACACATCCCTTTCAACAGCTGGGATAAGCTCCTCTGCTTTATCACACATTTTCCCTTGTGTTATGAATCACCACCTTCTCTTCAGGCAGTTCACATACAGGATTCTTCAGTCTTTGGAAGTTTGTGTGTTTGACTAAGGGGAGCAAAAAAGGTTGTAAAGGGACTTGCCCAAGTATAAGATGGATCTCAAATTTGGTTGTCTGACAAGAAATGAATTGTCATATAACTGAAGCTGGTGCTAACTGACATTTCTGCTTCTGGGGGAAATATTTTGGGAAAATATGCTCAGTTTCCCAACAGAGCTCTTAAGAGGGTCTCACAGAAAGGAAATTCCATACATTTTTTTGCTCTGGAAGAAAAAAAAAAAAGAAAAAAAACCCCAAAACTGGTTTTAGCTGATTACTCTGAAAGGAAAGAGAACAGCTGTCTGCCCCAGCTCCCCACTTTCAGAGAAGGAGGGCTTAAAGCCCCCCTTAAGCTTCGTGTGGAGCTTGGATTCATGGAGCTCCCACAAGCTTTGTGCTCCTGCCAGCAGCCTGGGATGGGCATCCCAGCTCCCAGGTGCAGAAGGCAGTCCATGAGGTGGGGTTTCCTGGGAACAGAAGCTGGGGAGTTTGAGTGTCTGCCTGGACAGCTGCTGATGAAAGAAGCAGCGTTCTGACCCATCCCGCCAGCAGTTACTTCTAACTGATGCACAGCTACAGACATTTCCAGTGTAGACAACCTGATGTTGATAATCTATTGTGACAGGAG
Organism: Drymodes brunneopygia; assembly: GCA_013400955.1. Lineage (NCBI taxonomy): Eukaryota > Metazoa > Chordata > Aves > Passeriformes > Petroicidae > Drymodes > Drymodes brunneopygia. The sequence goes on from VZTZ01001710.1 coordinate 632,427, forward strand.
CTCCTGACCCCTGTTACACAGGTTTTGGTGTGTATGCAATATGTAGCATATTGGTGATAAAGTTGTATAATGCCATTAAGATTTGGAGTATTGCTGGAGCAGAGCTCAGTTGGGGAATCTGCTTTGGAAGGTCACTGTTTGGATAGGAGCTTAATGGTGGTAGCCAAGCAGTTGTAAGCAGGTGATCAATAAACCAGAAATGCCTGAGTTATTCCCTTTCTGCTTTGTGACCTTGCTATTTTAGAGCTTTCCCTTTTATGAAACTCGCCCCGTGTGAATTTGCTCACAGCTGTAAGAGCAATTTAGTTCCACTCATTAGTGATGAAGCAAAGGTCCATAATAAAAAAGAAAGGATAATACATCACCTAATGTATTTTATTCCTGGGCTTGATGCATATGGAGCACTTTAAAGTATTAGTTGTTTTCAGATATAGTAGGAGTATTGTGTGTTTTGGAAAACTTAACTGCCTAAGTAATAGGAGACCTCAGCCATACGCTTCACTATTAAATCTTTTCTGAGAAGTATGGAGAAACGTATTTGCTCTGCGTGTGTTTGTGTGAGTTATGGGCTGTGCAGATCAGCGAAATGCAAATTAGCAGTCCTCTACTGTCCTGTCATATCTCGACTCGCAATAGCAGAGTTCACAAGTTCATTGCTTGGGGGAGGCAAAAAAAGGGAAAAAAAAAAAAAAAAAAGAAAGTTTGCTCTGACTTACTTGTGCTTTTATGAAGACTGTCTGGAGCTAAATAACCCCTGGTGAACTTGTATCCTCCACCCCAGCTGCAGCCTTTCAGCTCCAACAAAGAGCACTCACTAAATCCAGGAAATGGAGCGGCGCGTGGGTGAGTGGCTGACTCCGCATTCGCACCCTGCCCGTGTTCCGGGGGAGCCGCTCTGCCCAGCCCTGCGAGCGAAACCCTCTGCATGTGCGCCTGGAAAAAGAATTCCTCGCCATCCACAGAAAGCTGCACTTTCCATTGAGTTTTTCCAGCACTGCAGCTTTGTAGAAACCACAATAAAAACATGGGGCTGCAGGATTTTTTATTCTTTACATTCCTCGCTGCACAAAAAGGAGCACCAAATGTTTTTCTGGAAGCAGGATTTCCAGCCATGGAGCAGTGATTTAGGAGAGTGAGAATATCAGTTTCCAAGAACATTTAGTTTGAAAAACTTTGAGATTTACTTGAGACATCACCAATCTATTTCCTCCGCTTCGATTACGCCGTTTCCACATACATTTATTTAGCCACTGGCTGTTGTTCTTTTACCCTCGAAAAATCTGTTTTGATGCCCCTAAACATCGTCTTCTTTGTTATGCTAAGGCGGGAGATAGGGCGGCACGCAGAGAGAGAGATAAAAGCAGTGTTGTTTTATGGATCCTACGCAGTGTACTTTGCAGGAATTTTAAAAATAATTTGCACAGTGCTCCTCAGTGGGATAAATGTTCTCTAAGACCATTTACAAAACACGAACAAAAGAATATTAACAAAGACGAGCAAGCACAGATTTCCTCATTTCACAGGTGAAGAAACAAAGCTCTGTAAAACTTATTTGTTGATACGGGGCCTGGTCAGGGTTAAAAAGGGTGAGGCTCAGCCTGCAGAGCCATCATGTCCATATATCATGGTAGGTAGTTTAAAGTGGCTGAGGAAAGAGGTGGCTGTTTAGCAGTTTAGTCATTAGACTTTGCTGCTTATGTAACATGACATGTTGGAGATTCATTTAGGTGACATGGATTTCTATCACTGGGGTGTGAAAACAGCCCAGAACCTCAGCTGCCCCTGCCAGATGCTGTAATATTTTGTATTAGGGAACTGTATAGTTTAAACAAAAAATTAAATTTTGTGGTTCTCAAAGACCAGGAGTTTCCTTGGGAACTTCAGCACTGCAATGAAGTGTTGCTGTTGTGCCAGGGGGGAGAAGGTCCCCAAAGGAGCAGCTGTGCAGGAATGCCTGACTGGCCCCGGCACTATCCATTTGCACTCTTTGTTAAAACCAGTGATTAGCGGTATAAAAATAGTTGCAATAAAGCTCATGAGAAGAGGTTAACGCACGGTAGTTAGAGCTTTGTGCATCTCCTTCTCCAGCTGCTGCCTGGTGGCCTCTCTTGGGAGGCGGATGATTTTCAGACTCTACTCAGGGTGATGCTCTTGGTCAGTGGCAGATTCACTGGAATGCTGTCAGGATGGGACTTGGAGCCCACGTGCCGTGTCTGGAAACTGTCACGAGTCCCCCAGTGCAAATGCCTTTGAGAGGCTGAAAAATTGTCCAAGGTGCCTTGTGAAGCCACGTTCATGGACTTTTCTGGCCCCTCCACTTGCACCAGGATTCCCCAGTCTCTGCTACTTGTGGGAGAATGTATTTAGGATTTTTCCTCAGCATGATGTTGGTCAAAGGCAACTTAAATTGATCCAGCTGTTATAATCGTGTTTCTGTCTTTACCCCTCTGGCACTTATGTGGTCATACATCATACACATTCAGATGCTGAAAACTGATTGGTTTTTTTAAAATTCCTCACAGAATCATGTTTTTTGGCTGGATCAGTTCCCTGAATGATTAACACTGTGATTGCATTAATATGAGCACAGGAGAATGGGAGGGAAGATGTTGGCAGGCAGGACAATGGGATCATAGCATCCAGGCTCAGTTCAGTGTAGGCTGTCTCCTTGGTTCCTGGAACAGGCTGTATCTGTGGTGGCTGGTAAGGCATAAATATGAAGATAATTTGTGCAGGAGAGAACAGCAAAAAAATTCATTGATTGACCTCCTACGACAGTGGAGATAATCCTGTACGTCAGCTACTACACAGCCTAAGTAACACTGTCTCTTACATTTTTTTAATCTATTTTTTTAAAATCAGTTGGTTATACAGTGGTTTCACTCTACATCATCCATGCTTAGTCTTGCTTCTGCAGTGTGATCCTGCTTATCAGTAACTGTGGGATTATTCTGCAGCTGGAGCTGAATCTCTCACTGAGCAGCTCCAGGAGGAAGGCTGGTCCCCAGAGGCTGGTCTGAGCAGATGTACACCAAGAGTTTTGCAGCCTGCAAATGTCGGGCTGATGTTTTTTCCTTTTCTGACTGGATGTTTCTATGTCCTCATAACTGTAGGGTACAGCTGCCTTTTCTTCAGTCGCCTACAGCATCAAGACAAAAATTACTTTGGCTTTCAGTGCTTCCGTCTGTGTTGCTTTTCTCCCTACTGTTTGCATGAGCATCCTGGGACACAGACTGACTGTCCTGGCCTCGCCTGTCCAGGAGTTGCTCTCTGCACTCTTCTAGCTGTGCTTCAGTCATGTCTCCCAATAGGCTTGACAGTAAACTGGAATCACCTCTCTTGCAAATGGCCTTGTCTTTATTTAGAAAATCTTCAGTGTCTGCAAAGTCACATATGGGCACCAGAGTTTGGAGCTCTGCAGTGTAAGTTTTGTTGACTTGCTGGTTTTAGGTGTAAAGTTTTAAAAAATTACCTCTTGAGCCTCAGAATAGCAGTATCCATTGGACCCTGCTAGCAGATTTTCATGAGTTAATTCTGGCCAATAAACCACCCCCTCTAATTCATATTTTTCCACCAGTGAAACACTAAAAAAGATCTTCAATTCATTTTCTCATCTTCATCCCCAATGGCCAGCAGACTGTTTATTTTTGCTGTCTCTGTACAAGTGCTAATGCGTTTTTTTTGTTTTGTGTTGTGTTTTTCTGGTTTTGTCCTGTAGTTGGGTATCCTGAGCCTGTTCACTCTGTGTCAAGCATTAGCTTGTTTTTGTTAATGACATGCTCCTCCTTGCTGTAACTTTTGTGGTCTGGCTGCTGCCAGGTTTTGTGCATGTCGTGTACTGGGTGGCACTGGGAGAGCAGTATGTGACCCCAAACTGCAGCCTCTTGCTGATGAGAGGGTTCTGTGGGAATGCTGTGCCTTGTAGTCAGGGCAGAAACTTCATAGGTTTCTTCGTGTACCCTCCGAGTCTCCCCGTCCATGTCCATCCTGTGGTATGGGAGCCTACCTTGCTCCAGGCTTCAAAAGAGCTGTGTCAAAGGGCAGGACTTTGGGCGAGTTATTTACCAATAAAGCCCTTGAACTTTTTTACAGTTTTGTAGAAACTAGAAAAACATAACTATGACTTAACTCATGGGGTTGTGGAGGAGAGACATAGCCCAAGGCTAGGTTGACCACAGGTCTTCTGTTTTCTTTTTCATTCCTGTCAATTGTTCCTATATATTATAGCATGAGGAAAGGATGCTGCTTCTTTCAAGAGGCTAATATTCCCAACTTTAGGAAGCACTTCGTGGACAAAGCTTGTTGAGTTGTGCAAAGAAAACTATTAATGAAACAAAACAGCTTCATGAGAAGCAACACTTAGTGCTTTGTCTGTGAAGGAATCAGTCTTTTATGAAAGACTTTGTGTTCCCTGATTTATTTATTTATTTTTCCATTGAATGAGCAAGATTGTTTAAAAAGGGTGGTGGGGAATGTCACTGGGGAAAAGCCCCCTCCTCTACTCACTCATCGATTCTTATAACATTAAAAAAATTAATTTAAATTGCCACTTTCCTCAAAATGAAGTGTAAAGCTTCCATAGTTCTGTTGTTTAATTTCCCAACTGGATATGAAATTAAGGAAATTGTAATTGTTTGACCTCTCGCATCAGGGAGTCTAGGTATTTTTTCGTCTGTTTCACCGGAGTACATCTATATGAGAATAATGGCTTCCCTAGAGACTCCATTTCTTGTAAAATACAATCTAATGAATTAAAATACAATCTAATGAATTAAAATATATCTCCTCTTCTTGGTGCTTTTTCACACTGTGACCTGCCTTGGGTTTGAGTTTGGGGTGGCTCCTGTTGAATTGTCTGAAGGCTCAGCGTACATCCTCCTACGGAATTGTTCTTCCTGAAGTTTGCCCATTGATTGCATCCTCTGGCTTGGGTTGTTTGTCTTTCTTACACGGTTCACTAATTTTTCCTCACTAAGCATTGCTAATGTGCCTTCCACAAACTTGCAGCTTTTTGAGCTTTGATCCAGGAACCTTTCCAAATTCAGCAAAAACAACTAAAGAAACGGGACTTTTTTCCCCCCCCTCCTTTCTTTGTGTCCTTTGTTACTGAAGAGGGCTACAGATACTTAGTACCATTTAAAGCCAGACAAAAAAAAACCCCTCTCTTTTGGTGATTTCTCTAAAACACCAGTTGATTATTGTTGGCAAGGATATCACACTGGAAAGGACTAGCTGTTCTGTGTGGTTTTGAGGCCAGAATACTGCTGGGATTGTCCCTGGTGGCTGGGTGGAGCTCGCTGGGTACCTGCCTGAGCGTCCTCATGCAGCAGATGGACCTCTCTTGGAGGGAGGGAATAGGTTGACACCAAAGAATAGAGCTCTTCTCCCCCAAAAGGTAAAAAAAAAAATACTGAATATCATTGAGAAAGCAGCAAATACTGGTCTTGACATCTCTGTGATCTGTATGTCTGATCAGATGGATGCAAGATTTTTCAGGGGATCTAATATACTGTCTTTCAGAAAATATCTGAGTATGTCAGAGTGTGAAGTAAGGGAAAATTCAATTCAAAATTCAAAAAATGTGTTCATTTTGAGGGCTCTTTCAGAGAAATTTTTGTCCCAAAATCAGCACTGTGAGAGGTGGGAATGGAGGCTGAGCTGACTTGCCACCAGAATGAGTGTATTTTGCTCTTGAAGAGAAAAGGTGAGCAAACATCAGCTTCACTGATATATTTAGCTCTCAGTGATTTTAAGGATGAGTTCAATTGGATCCATAATCCCTTGCTTAGCTCCTGTTTCCCAAACAGGCCACACAAGTGGCCTCATGCACACCCATAGCAGCTGGTAAAACAGCTCCACTTGCGCAATGGAAGAAGTTGGCAGGAGAGCACTGTCAGGAAGGTTTTGCCAGGATTTCATGGCAGAGAGGTGACTTTGTCAATACCACACAAAAGTTGGTCGAGATTCGATCAGAAGTCAGGACTCGTTTCAGGTATTAGAAGCTCTGGTTTATGTAGCATGTGTATCTGAGCTTTTAATATGTAAAAATCCTTGAGTTTATTTCCCTTTCTCCAATCCCATTGCTTTAAAAGGAGAGGAACATTTCAGTATGCCCCAAAGAAGAAAGTGACAAAAAGGCTGGCTGTGGTTCAGGGCAAACCCCTCCATCCCAGGCTGGCAGAGGAGGCTTCCAGGAGTGGGGTGACGGCCGGGGTGCTCCCCAGTGCTGCCAGACCACGTTGGTGTGTGCTGAGCTGAGCTGAGCCGCAGGAGCAGAGCCTTGCCCTGGCCCACAGGCAGCTGCGAGACAGCAGCAGCAGCAGCAGCCAGCTTGCTGCCAGCACGGCTCTGGCACCACAGAGAATCGAGCCCTTTGTATCTAACCATCCAGACCTAATACACTGACATGGTCGTCATCAGATACAGTTGACACATGTTTAAAGAGTGTATCTCGCTGCTTTGAACAAGTGGGAAAGTGTTCTTGGACTGCTTTGCTCTCTGCATTTCTACGGAGTTTCCCACTGTTCATTTTCCATAGTTACTTAGAGCAATTAGCTGGAATCCAGGGCTGCAGCGGCTGCACGCACAGCCTCTCAAACCACACCTGTGGCCTTTTTGTGTCACATATAATTCATGACTGAGTGATGCTTCCTGCCTTGTCATCTTTAGTCCTGGCTGAATGAATGGTGCAGCTAAATCAGCTTAGCGCCGAACTAAAGCGGTGCTTCATGTTTAGCTGTGGCTCTTGCACAAGCTGTGCAGAAACTTATTTGTGTTGGTATGGCTGGGTGTTCACTGGAGGCTCCAGCTCTTTTGATATCGGATCCACTCACAGCTTGCATGTCCTGCCTCGGCTTTATTTTCCCTTCCAGAGGCATAGATACTGCATGAATCACTGTGTCTTTGCAGAGGCTCCAGTGGGTGAAGGTATTTGTGCTGAAACCTCACCAGGCTGTAATTAATCTGTAGACGAAAGGAAATGGTTTTGTGACAGCTAAATAAAGACCAAATAATGCGATGTGATGAAAGGTATGCTCAGCAGTCAGAATCAGGATCTGAAGTTATCTGCGTTTAGCTTTATGTTGAGCTGAAAAGTGTTTGAAAAAAGAATTGCCTCAAGTCCCACTTAGCAGCAGACAAAAGCAGAGGAAAACCTGCATTTAATTATATATTAATATGCAGAAAAGTGAGCAGAGATTAAAAAAATTACACCGTTTTATTCAGTGTGTTTGAAAACATTTGGGAAACTTACACATAAACTATATGTGAATGCTGTACACAGAATGGCATGTGCTTTCTGCATTAGATCTGTGAGATCAGCATACGTGCCAGTGAACAGGCTGTCTTTTCTTTGGGCTTTAGTTATGCTGAGATAGAAGACATCTGATAACCTTTACAAAAATATTGCAGATTTTTGTGAATTAGGCTGAGGAGTTTGGCTTTTTCTCCCACCCCCCCACCCGATTTGAAATGTTTTGCAGAAGGAAAGAAGTTGCTGATCATCTTGTTTGAAAGTTAAGTCTCCACTGAAAAGTTTGGGGGTTATCTTTTTGTTTGTTTTTAAAGAAGGAAGTAATACCTCTAAGTCATGTTTCAGCTTGCTCATCATCAGTTACAGCTTTGATGCAGGTTCTCTCACATTACTTCATGTATCGCTGAGATTACTTTTAGCAAAAAGGCACAATGGTAAACGTGGCAGCTTCCCTGTAGTTTGCTGACTGTGACCTGTGGAGTAGGCACTCAGACTTGGACTTGGTTGATGCTGAACATTTCAAGCAACACCAGTGAATCCCTAACTAACTGGATGGTCTTCCAAAGCACTGAGATTTCTCATCTCCACTTCTGCAGGATCACAGAATCCCAGAAATTTCAGGGGGCAGAAAGCTGAGGGGAGCTCTTTGTCCCTGGCCTTCAACCCCAGTGGGGCCTGCCACCAACCCTGGGTTAAATTGGCCATGGCTTGTCTGGTGGAGTCTTGCAAACCTCTTTGGAAAGAGGTGCCTCAGCTTCTTGTGGGTGACTGGTCCAAAACTCCATGGCCTTCCTGGAGAAAACTTTTCTGAACACCCAGCCTGAGCTCTCTAGGGAGTGTTATGTCATTTGCTACTACCAGAAAAGATTTGGCTTTGTTAGAGTTAAAACTGCTGACTCTTACATTAGATCATGTATACATGCTTATTTTCTCTTTTATCCTAAGACTTTGATAATAAAACTGCAGTTAGACTGTATTTAAGATAAAACCAGATTAGGATTACCAAATTATAATGAAATCTTAATTTCACTAGGGCTATATCATTACTATACCTTATAGTAGCATTATAAGATTGTGACAGTATTGTTATTAGGACTATGATTGTTTTCATCACTGTCTATCTCTATACTCAACAGGAACATACCATTTGAGGTTGCTATCCCTAATTTTGACAGCAGAAAGCAAGGATTTTTATGACTGGGCAGAGTTGCATACTGGTAGGAGAATTAGTTTGATTCTGTTATGACTTCAGCATCATCAACAAAATTATCAAGTACTGTAAATTTACATTATCATTATGATGTCAGAAACAATGTAACTTGGTTTTCAGGTTGACTGAGAATGTGCCCTGGGAATTTGGAGGAAATATATTTTCCTCATTTGGAAGCTGAGTAAGTCCTAACAGAAGTATTTCAAGAATATTTATGTAGTTCAATGATGTTATACTCAGCAAGTATTTTATAAATAGCTGAAGTTTTAAGACCAGAGCATCTCTTTTTTGGTTCCATTTTATTTGCTTGTCATAAATGAACTCAGGACTCTGCACCTTTTGTTTTTTTTGCTTCAATATGTTTTGCATCCTACACACCTACAGCAATACTCACTTTTCTCTGAGATGGAAATTACTCATTTAAGTAAGCAGGTTGTAGATAGCTTAAATCTTGAGAAATGAATGTTGAAGGAGAAGCTATGTTTTCAATACTTTGGTTAAGATATAGGACAGTATTTTCAAAAGAATGTAGAGAATTGGCTGCTGGCATTTTAGGGACACTCTGGAATACCTTGTGTGTGCAGAGATGGACCAGGTATCTTAAATCCTTCTGGCTGTATAATTTCTTTAAAGCCACTTGTCATGGACATCCAAAATCCTCCAGAAGTGAACAAAGGCGATACCTGGGTCACTCTGATAGAGAAGATAGTCCAGAGCCATACAGGATGCTGGCTGCTCCTACAAGTCACCTGAAGGGGACTATTCCTCCTCAAACCAAAGCTTTGTACCTCTTGTGACATAGAGTATCAGAAGGGCTTTGTCTTCAAGATCTTTCTGGTTTTTCTTTAAGGAAGGCCCCTCTCAGTCCTGCTTTAGGGATTTTTCAGAATGACCTGGAGGAGGTGGTGAAAGCAAGGGGCGCATGGTGAAAGCAAGGGGCGCAGTGCTGTGGAGAATGATGCCATCTGTCATATCACAGGGGGTATGTGAGCTCATCTGCTGTGATGGGAAGCAATAGCCCTTCCAACAGCAACTGATTTTGCTCCTGTTGGTGCTGGTGTCCAATGGCAGTCCGCTGCTTTGGAAACAAACAGCACCCACTGGAGCTGGGCATCCTGGCTGTGCAGCAGCACAGCTCAGTGGGTTTGCTTTCCTACCTTCATGCCTCTCTCCTCCCCTTCCCCCACAGTTTCTACTATGCTTTCTCTTGTAGACAGCTATATATGATCAGACTGCTTTTCATTTCCATCACTTTTCCCTGCTGTGACTGAATCTGTTGCAATTAAATTTTAATTGAGATGCACACTGCTTAAATAGACACAAGACAGCTACAGCTATCGCTAATTAATTTTCTTCCAAAATGACAACATTTAATAATTATATTCCTTGTCACTTACATTATTTATACAAGTTTAACTCTGGGAATTTTTTTAAAGACACGTCAGCTGTGAAAGTGCTTTATGGTGTTAATCTCCTGTAAGGCAATTGTGATTAACTTCAGAAGTGGAAGTATGTTTATGGTGCATTTATTAAAATAGCATGTAGCTCTGCAAGTTTCAGGAAAGATTGAGGTATTTCTATGATAAGGTAATAGTGTTTTTGGTTGCAGTATTCAAATCTAGAGAAGCCCTAATGGTAATAATTTGTGCTTCTGTATTATCTCTGATGTGACTATCTCTAAGCACTTTCTATGAACAAGCTCACACCTTCTGCAGAGATCCCTCTCCAGTTTCTCACTTCACGTGACATAGCACAAAGAGATCATCTGCTGCCCCTGCTTGCAAAAGTCCTTGCCCTCTGCTGCCTTGCTCTAATACTGGGCAAAGAAAATGACCTTTTTGTATTTTAGTCAGAAGAATCCATCACTGGTTGCTGTCAGACAGGGTGTTGGATGAGTGGGACCATTTGTCTGTTGCGGTGTGACAGTCCTTAGGCGGTGCTGTTAGAATTTGGGGGTTCTGTCTGTGCTTGAATACATCATTGCTGCATCATGGCATGACTTTGGTGTTTGCAGAGAGGTGCATCATCAACCTCCAAACTTCAAACGTTCACAAAACAGGCAGAAATTTCTCCGGACAGCTGTGAGGAGAATTTTTCCAGCCTCTCCTGTGGGGATGTATGGCCGTGATGTTCCCTCTGCAGAACAAAGGAGCTGGCTATTGAAGGTGAGATGCATCGGCCCTGGGGTTTTACTGGCGGATCAGGAAACTTTGGGAATGACTGAAGAATCAGAGAGCCTTTTTTTTTCTCAGTGAGGATCCTGTCTAGGGTGAAAGTTTAAGTGGGAAGCTGCAGCAGAGGGATTTTCTGGGTCAGAGAAATAAATGTGGGAAGGCGAGACGGGTAAGACTTGAATCCCTTGGAGGACCCAAAACCATGAAAAGTCAAAACTAGACATGAAAAGTAACTGCAAACACCTAGGTGTGCATATTTTCTCTACTAGCATCGAGTAACTATTTAGAAATCTTCACACCTTTCTAGTGACTAGCAAACTAAAGCTGTTCTGGGAACAGAGCTCTGGGAAAGTGTGTGTTTGCATTTATTAAGGATGTTGGGGATTAGTGCTGATGCTGCAAAGCAGAATGAGTTGGATGATGCAGCCCCATTCCAGGAAGGCTCAACAGAGAAGTTTTCCAAGGATGGCATGAAAAACAATTGTACTGTGTGCTGCTGTGATCAGAGGAAGTTAAGATGATGTGGATCTAGGGGGCTGATCAGCTGGACATTTGTAATGGCTCAGCCAAAGAAAATTTGACTAAACATGTTAAATGTGTGTATAATGAAACTCTTTTGTTGGACATTTGAGACTATCATAATTATTACATAAATTTCAGTGTTTTCTTGAAGTTATTTTGATTCAGTTTATAGTGAATATATAGCAAAAAGAAAATATATATCCAAAACCATTTATCTCTGTATTAAAATGGATTTGAATGAAAAGCTGTCTGGTCATCTGTTTATCCTTGTGTAATGTCAGAGCAGCAACATTGCATTACAAAAGCTTTTCATTGTCGCTTCACTTTATTTTCCCTTCAACTTTGTCAACAGCAAAAGAGACTGGGTAATATTTAGTGTTATTTGGTATCTGGTTTCTTGTGCAGTGTTGCACTGTGGCAGAGGTAGGTGAGCCAGGAAACTGCATTGAGGGTTTTTAAGAAGCCTTTTTGCACCTTTATTTTATCACATCTCTCAGTAGGCTCTAGTTTACTGCACTCTTCCTAAGCAGGTATTGCAGTTACTTATTTTTGTGCTTATTGGTAATACAGTCACAATTCCTGGCAGAGACACAAGTCTTGGTATCACAGTGGGGTGGGACAGCAGTGTGATCCTTCCAAGTGGGCCTGTTCTGGGAGCCAAGGTCTGCTCCATTGCACCTGAAGAGACAGGAATAATTTATTCCTCTAACAAATAGATCTCTTCCTATGTGTGTTTCCCCTGAAGTTATTTACACACGATGTTGTTTGCTCTGAGGTCTCCCATGCTCTGTAATTTGCTGGAGTTGCGGATGGTTCGTTCCCTTGATTCTCACAGTTTGGAGCCTTCAGCTGCCAGTGCCCTTGGGTGGCTGTGGGGGCTGGAGCCCAAAAGGCCACAGGTTTGGTAAAAGCTGTCAGTTTTCTGCATGACACACAGTGTGAGTGTTCTGGTCCCAGCCAGAGGGCCAGGCAGCAGCCACGTGGCCGTGGGGCTGTGTTGTCATTGCACTGATCAGCAAAAGGGAAGGCCCAAACATTAAGGAATGCTCACAGCTACCAGTCTTGTGTTCTAAAAATCTCAGTGGGCTGCAGCAATGAAAGCCAAACCAACACGTGCTTCAGGTCTGTTTCTCTGAAGGCATCTGTCTGAACATATTCTCTAAATAAAGAGCAATATTTGGTTACAAGAGTGCTAAGGGAAGACATCTACTGTTTTCTCAGTATGCCAATAATGATTGGGGGATGTCCAACAGTTTTTGTTTTCAAAAGATACATTTTCTCTAGGCTTTTTAAATTAACATGTATAAGCATTTATTAGCAATAAACCTATGAAACTCCGAGCTTGCAGTGAAGATACTGTCTCCAAAACAGAAAGTGTGTTGACCTGTCTCACTTATAATACGTGAAAGGCTGGGAAATGCCCAAGAGGACAAGGTGGTACCAAATGCTGGATAGCTGTGGATATGGTTTAGAGACAGGAAATTGTGTGGTTATCTATAGCTGGTGACAAGTTCCCCATCCCTGTGCTTTCAGTTCTGTGAAAGTTTGGACTCAAAAGGATGACTAGAGATGGGAAAGAATAGACATTTAATTTCTTCAGTAGAGAAGAAGCTAACTGGCTTTTCAGTCAAGTGCTAGGTTATGACAGCAATTAAAATGCATACTTGAAGAGGTCTTTCAGTATTTCTACTGTATCATTTTGAATGTCAAGATTCCCTTACACTGTGTGTTATGCAGAGAGCAAGGGGATATAAGAAGTATAATCTTTCTTTTGGTGAAGGACAAGTGATCTATGATAAATTATGCAAGTGATTATTCCCCTGCAGGAGGAAAAATAAGAGTTAACCGTGGAACCCTAGTACTTCTAAAAACAGAACAGGTGTGTTCACTGGTTCCTGATTTTCTGAGGGAATCAGATTCTTATCTTGGAGATCATTAATGAAACAGAAGGCAGCCCAAGTGTTACGAATGAGACTGGGAGTGGGCAGATATCTCTGGCCTGTATGACCAAACCCACTCAAAGAACACAGATTTAGGCCCTGATGGAAGCAAGTGCCTATGCATTTGCTGAAGTCTTCCTGAAGCCAATGAGATTGAGAGCATGGTGTGGTAGGCTTTGATAGGCTTTGAAAGAGGAGACAATGGCTGGGGCAAAACAAAAGAGCATGCCATCAAAGGATGTAAAGCAAAGTGACAGGAAAAAAGTGACAAGCTAGGAAAATGTTCTTTGTTCCCACATTCTGAATGGCTGTGAAATCAGCTTTGTACTCATTAGAACCAATGTAAAGGAACTTGCTGTAAATGAAAATGAATGGCTTAGAGGCTGGTGTTTTGAGTTCAGATGTGTAGGTGAGTGGCAGGAAGCTCAGGGAAGTGCCAAACTCTGAAACACTGTGCAGAAGGAAGAAGCAGGAGTCAGAGGTGGCCTAGAGGCAGAATCTTACAGTGAGGTTGGAGGAATCTGGGGACCACCCCAGGTTTCAAACTTGGATAACAAACAAGATGCTATCCACTTCTACAGCATTTGGCATCCTTTGCTACCTTGTAACCAGGGCCAGACTGCTATGAGAGATATTTGAGAGATAGACTGAAGTTGCTGTGTGGTTGGAGGGAATTAGGTCCAAATTAGGTCAATCTGAGAGTAAAATGTAGGTAAGATTTAGTGGTAGTGTAGGTAAGCCCAGAGGCAACTGGGTTTTGAATGCAGCTTAGTTGTAGTGAACAAGAAGGGAGATGGAATGAGTTATAGACACAAGTGGGATTTTGAGTTTAGAGGGAGGCAGACCAGGAAGAAGAGAAGAAAAAAGAGACAGAGCAAGGAGAGCAAGAAAAGTGGCTGTGGCATGGTTTAGAAGATGGTTGTGGAGGAGTGAGGTGATTAAAGAAAAGAGTAGATGAAATTTCAGGAGCAGGGAGGGAGTTGTAGACAGGAGGTAAAAGAGTTAGCTTGTTTTGGCTGTTTCCTTGAGGAAGACCTCAAAAAGCTTGCGTGCAGAAAAATATACGGATATAGAATATAATTACCATGTGCATTAATACACAACAAAAACAATGTAGAATAACTTCAAGGTAAATTGTAACTGTTTTAGTAAATAGTTACATATTAGTTACAAATGGTTTAGTTGTAACTAAATAATAACTATAACTAAAACTAGAGATATGTGTATGTTGTACACATGCATGCTCCTATACAAGAGTTCTGTCCTGAAGAATTTATATGAATCTTTTGCATTTTGTCTTACATTAGAAAATATCAAGGAACGAAAGCAAATACAGAGGCAGAATTTACAGAATCTTCTCAGGCTAGCCTTGATGATGTAATGAAATAGTTAAAAGAACCATTTTTTTGTCTAGTGGCCACATCAGTCACTGTGCCCTGAAGTCTGGTATCTGAAAATCTAAGGGGGCTCAGCAGGTGCAAATGCAGTTTCCTGTGCTCAGCCCCTGGCCTGGCTTCCACCAAACACAGAACAAGCTTCACTTGCTTCAACTGCACAGCCATGTATGCACAACATGGTTCCTGAGCCTTTCCTCTGAGCCATAGCAACCTGCTGACATTTGCTAAAAGTTCACTGCTGGCCTGTGTTTTGTTCCAGCAAGTTTTGGGGACAGGAGATGCTCCAACTTGTCTGCCCAGCTTGTTTTGTATGTGAAGCAGACACTGCAGGGCTGTGGAGGACCAGACCTCCTTGTATTTCCATTCTTCTTTAGGCTGTGGAGACACCACTGCTGGGGTTGAGAAGGAAGGTTTTCCCCTTAGCTTTTTTAACAAGAGAATGAAAAAAATTACAGCGTTGTTTCTTTCCTTTTATTTGATGCTGGCAGCTGCTTACCAGATCAAGAAATGAAGTGAGTTCTTACAGGCTACAGAGTGAAGATTGCATGGTATTTTGTTGGTGTACAGTTCTATAATTTGTCTCAGTCATCAAAATACTTGTAGCAGAGTAGACATAACTGCATAGTGGAGGAATGTCTATTCTGCAACATTGCCATTGGCAGGACATAAGCACCTGTCCTAAGTCCTTATCACAAAAGAAAAAAATAGAGAAGTTGGAAGGTAAAAGTTAGTTTGGTTGTCAGCAGAGACAGGCATGCTAAAATTTAATCATTATAAATGTTTTGGTGTTTGAAGGTATGGCAAACCAGCCATTAATAATACCCTGATACATAGATGCATAGAGGATCAAGGTGCTGATCTAGTCTAACCTTCTCTTTAATACCATCAGAGGACTTTCCTGTACTTAAACCCATCCTGTACTTAAAACCATGTCCTGTGATAAGTCTTAGACTACAACAGATCTCCTGGAAAAATACCTGAACAAAGTGTCAGCTCTGCCATGCTAGAAAGTCTGGCACCAGCCTGAATCTAGTGCTCTGTTCTGTTGAAACTGGGAGCCTGGTTTCTAATCTGAATTCCTCTGGTTTAATTTCTGTCTCTTAGCCTTCTGTCTCTTAGCCTTTGCAATTGTGTATGTGTTAATATTACTGATCAAATCATTCTGCAAGTGCCTCTCTTTTGACTTCTCTTTCATTTTCCTCATGTGTGGCACAGGAGCCTTTGCAATCTCCATCTCTCTGCATGGACTGTGGGCCCCAGAACTGCACATACTGTCAATTCAGGGTTAGGCAGAGAGGCATTACAGCCTTTCAAACTCTGTGTAGACAAACACATACTGCTTTAATTGTTTTAATATTGGTACCCTCCATAGAGCTTCTCAGCCACTGTCTGCCCACCATAAACTTCAAGTCATCTTCAGTCAGTGTTTCTCAGACAGTTTTCATTTTCATCAATTATTTTCCAGATGTGTGGCCTTGTATGTGGTTGCTTTAGAACCTATAATCTTTATCTAGGCCATCTAGGGATGGAGAGCATCTCACTGGTACAAAGCAATCATCTTTATTTACCATGTCAACAGCCATTTGTCACTGACAGGCTTCATGACTCTGTATTTGTTTCCAGTCCCTGACACACAAAATGATTGTAACTCTCCGTTCATATGAATGTTTCCACCATATTCAGTGATACCAGTCAGGACTAATTTGTGTATTAAAGGAGCTATTCCACTTCTTGTTTATTACTCGTGTTCATAGTGTTACAGTCTACACAATTAAGGAATCTCTTCTCTTTGAGTCCCTTGGTACCTTGATTAATTTTAATCTTGACATCTTGATTTCTGGCTAAATGAGTGCTCATTTTCACCCTTGTCTTTTGTCATTAGCTTAATACCCTCCTGAATACTTTAGCCTGTCTCCTGAAAGACTTATTCCCATCCCCTGAAATGACAGCTAGCCACATTGTACAGTTTCTTTTCTCTGTAGAAGATGGACCTGCACTGCTGAAGACTTAGGGGCTCTGACATTCACCACTTACTTAACTGTTAATTTCTGGAAAAATATATAGCCTTGTAACAAGTCACAGCTCACAGAAATGGAATGCTCTTGATTTCATTCTCCCTCATAAAATTCCTTGCAAGGATTCTTGGTCACTCTTGCGTTTTTCTTCACCAGCATGCTTGTGTCCTTTCAGACTAGACTTTGTTGTGGTTCATGGGTACATCCCATATAGCTCTGATCTCTCCTACTATAGCAGCTGTCAGATATTTCAACAGTTTTGGGGTTTTCAAATGCTAGTTGTGAGCATAAGACTGACCTTGATGACCTCCATGGGTCCTTTCCAACCCTGGATACTCTGTGTTCCTCTGAGAAACTCTTCTCCTATTCTCATCTGGATGAATTTTTCTCCATTCTCCTGTTTATGAACTGCCAACCATTTTATGTGGTCTGCATCCTGCCTTCAGCTGGCAACTGTAGTCTTATAAAGACAATATGTGGAGTGGAATAAAGTGTGGAATAGCAGCCTGTGTGGTGTATGTGTTCAGCAGAGGAAAACGAGCCAACTGAAGTGTTGCTTCTTGTTTTTAATTACATTCTTGTTTCCTTCCCAGGCTTCTCTCTTCTGCATGCTTACACGTGTGCCTCTGGAGGGAGAATTCAATAGGCTGATGAACAGAACTGGAATGTTTAAAAATAAACCAAAATTTTGTAATGAAACATGTTCTGAAAGAACCTAGTTGCTATAGGGATTTTTGCAAGGATGCAGTCCTTCATCTTTCATTGCTCAAAATAAAGATTTTTATTTCTTGAGCCAAATGAGGGCTTTCTTATCCAAGCTTTGGAGCCTGTTCAATGTCATCTGGATGGACTAGTCACTACAAGACATTATTACTCATCCCACCCCTACATAAAGCAAACCCATTAAACTTCAGTGCATGTGGTTTGTATTTGGGGTTTCATTCATGAGAGTTGAAAGTGCCCAAACTACTGCAGCACGGAAGTGAAACCCTGAGAGAATTCTCCTTCAGTCACCACCAAGCATTCGCTTCTCAAAACCTCCCTTGAATCTGATATCAAGGCAACTCTTTTTCTGTTGGCCAGATCTCCTGTGCTGACCCTTCTCTGCTCTGTGGAATCTCCATGAACATCTCTGTTCAGAATCAGTTTCTGCCCCTCTTGTAGTATGTGCAGTTTACTTTTGTAGAGTCTTATAAAGCTGATGAAAAGTCAGTAGGTTATTAGTGATTTGCAGTTAGAGTCTAATTTTGTTGTAAACAGTTTAATGGTCCTCCACCCTGCTCTTCATACAGTCTGTCACCCACCCTGTTTAGCTGTAACCCACCCTGGTATAGCTGCCAAGCACCACAGATGTTTTCTCTGACATGTTAGTTATTAGCAGTTTCTGCTCTTGTTGGAGCATGAAGACTTGATGAAGAGGGTTTTTGGGGGGTTCTCTATTGTCTTTTTTTTTTCCTTTTTCTATTTTGGTGTGCAAAGGTTTCCTAAAATGAAAACAATACTTCTTCATTAGATACATGTGTGCACACATAGGTAGTATTTGTCTTTTTGGTTCTGTTTTTGGAAAAAACACAGACAGTTGTGTAACAGGAAATTGAAAACTTCTTTGGATTTATATCAAAAACACAAACTTAGATGACGCCTTGCCACAATTCCCTCACTCTTACAACAAAAGCAAACAAATAAACAAAACCCAAGTGAAGATTCATGGACCAGTTATAATGGTGACGTATCACTTATAAGCAATTTTTGTTTACCTGGTGGCAGCCTTCCCATATTTTTTGCAGCATGTTAATGCAGAGTCTGAATGCAGGAGTGTCTTGATTATCTTCTTCGACGGTTTTTCGCATGTCGGAATTTGCTTAGTGGAAGTTTTCTCATGATAAGACAAGTAGGGTTGGTTTTGTAAAATTATAAGCATGACTTTGTTTTCCTGTTCTACCACAAAAGACTCTTCCCTCCAGCCCCCACTCCTCCATCTTCTCAGTTCTTCCAGAGTAAGAAACAAAGATAACTTCTGAGAGAAAGGAGGGAAAGTCAGGTACCCCAGCCTGCATGTCTCGGCATGGACCAGTGCTGATTCTGTCTGGCTTTGAGCTTTTATGTCTGTTCGTATGTTTTGATGATGTATTGTGATTGTTCATAACCCACCATCTGAAAGATAATTTTTGTTCAGGGCTCTAAGGTTGGCAACTTGAAAATATACTGGAAGTGGGGAAACGATTCAAATGTTCTGCTGTTTTATAAATCAGACTTTCTTGTAATGAGGCAGCAATATTAAAGTGACATTAGTGTTTGTGAAAAACAGGAACACCAGGCTAAACCTGCAAAACGGCTGAAATGTTAGTTCCTCTGTTCAATATCATCTCCTTCCTAATAAACACAGCCCAGAAAGTAAATGGCTTTATAAAGGGAAAAAGCATTTATGTTGCAATACAGTGGCCTCAGTGTTGTCATTTGGTGCCACAGAGTGTCCTAGGATAGCCTGGCCTGTGGTTGACATTCCTGAAGGATATGTCTCTCCCACAAGTGCTGTGCCACCTCTGTCAGCCCTGCCCAGGACCAGGGGTCCCTAGGGCTGGCTGCCCCTCTGTGGACACTGGCATTGCACCCTTGCTGTCCAGCACCCATCAGTGACTGGCTCCTGCTGAAAGGTCTCCTAGCAGCTGCTGAGGGCTGGTTCTTGAGCAGGTAGCTGAATATTTACAGACAGTTCATATGGTGATAACTTCAGAGTGCCACCACTATCTCCACTGTCCTTGTTTGGTGTAAGTGGAAGGTTGCTGTGGTCAGTGTCAGTGTAAGCGGCAGGGACAGCACTTGTGACTCTTTTTGAGATGGTTTCCTTTCACTTGGCTGGCACCATCTGAAGCAGCAGATTCTTTTTGTGCCTGGACACAAAGTCTTAGGTATTCCATGTACAAAGAGTGATAGAGTATGCTGCAAGGCTGCATTCTTTGAAGCTGTTTGCTGGGTGTATTTCTTCTATCCGAGACCCTTCCATGTCGCTTTTTTTACCTGTGTCTCTCTTCCCTCTGTGCCCTGCCTCCCTGTCCTGTCCCTGCCATTAGAGATGTCATGTTGTGCCTTCCCCTGTCCCAGCAGTGCATGTATGTCCATCCCTTGGGGAATCAGGTCTGTCTGCAGTCTTTTGCTTCTTCTTTCCATGCTTCTCTGTTTCCACAGGATTTGCCATTGTCTGTGCTTCATTCACTCATACTCTTCAGTAAGTCTTTTAAAGTCTCTATCCCCTTATGTCTTGTTTTCCAGACACTTCTCCATCTTCAGGAACTTGCTGCTCTTTCCACATCCATCCAGTCATCCTTGCAAACATCCCTCCTTCCCTCATGCCTCCTTCCTACTCTGCATTTTTCCTTTCTTCACCTTCCTGGACAGAGTTGTGCCTGAAACATCCCAGGACTCATGGAGCCAATTGGAAGTGATGTTACTACAATACAGAGAGACACTACCAAACACCAGTCAGTTCTGGGTGCACTTTGACCCCTCACAGTATTGCAGAGCGGCTTCTTGCTCATGCTTTTGGTTTGCTGCTGCCATATGGAAATGGCAGATGGTGTTGATCAGGAAGTTAATCTAGAAGCGTATCCGTTTCATGCCGTACACAAAGGATTTGTTCATTAAACTTAGAACTCTAATTTAAAGCCAATTAACGGAGTGATTTGAAGAGACTTGTTGTTTTTGAAGTTCAAAAGAGATGCTAAGTCTCTGATTTCAGCCTTTGTACGTTCCAGAACCTGTATAACTATTGCAGTGTTGCCAACTCTTCTGGGGGTATTTTTTGTCTCTTTTTTCCCCCTCTCCTTTTCTTTTTTTCCCTTTTCATTCTTTTGAGTGATGCAACTTTTGCCATGGGCTGGAACTGTTTGGTGAAGCTTTGTGAAAACCCAGATTTCTCAGCAACTTTAGCCTTACCTTTGGGAGTAGGCAGCAGAACTTGTGTGTCTTCCTATCCTGTTTGCTGCTAGCACAGCTCCTTCCTTCCCCTTTGGCAGCCTGGTATTACTCTTCTCTTAGCAGGAGTCGGGATAGGGGGTGGAAAAGTAGAATAAGCCCTGAGCATCTCTGTGCCCTCCTAGCACTGCTTCTGTCAGCATGGGTTTGTCTCTGCTTCCTTTCTTCCCAGAAACTGGTAGGGACCCACTACAGAAGGTTTCTTGAGGGGAAGGGGCAGGAGCAGCCCCCAGACAGAACTACTGCCCCAGTATACAGCTCTAATTTCTGTGTGTAATCCACCCCGTAAGATTGGCCCAAGCAGATCATTCCTAAGAAATGTCAAGATGGGAAACCTTGTGTCAGGAGGACCTCAAAAGTGATTAGCTCTAAATTAATATTTATGCTGCTTTTACCTGAGATTGATATTCTGTAAACAGTTGTAGGTCTTTCAGCAGCAGACAGCATGTTTGGATAGTCCCAAGATTTAGTAGTGGCATTCAGACAGAAAAAACTTTCTTTAGTAATTCAAAGCTGTTGCTGATATAAAAGAAAATACAGGGGTCAAGTTTTGCTGTGGTACAGAGCCTATGACTTCACCGGGTTAACTGCTGCTACTTCCCTGTAATTGAGAACATAATTTGGCTCAGACCCTGGGAGACTGAAAAGGATCACAGCAGCCACTGTATTAAGCCAATGTGCAGAGCAGTTGGCTCACACTGAATTTCATAAGTAGATCATGTATTTAGAAGGCTTTAGCTGTATGACACAGTCCACTGCAAAAGAAGAGATGGCAGGAGTATGTCCTTGTTTATCTTAACTAAAGCAGCAGTCCAGGAAAAGCTATCAGACCTGGGATTGTGCCTGCATGGGGTGACATGGCAGAATTGATTGTCTCCCTGTGGGTGCCTGAGCACAAACCTGGCGAGTGCTGTGCAAAGGCTGCCCTTGGTTATGCCAGCTCCCATCAGTCTTGCCAGGAGCCAGCAGCAGTGGAGCTGCATTCTGGCTGTAGTGCTGGTGTCAGCAGCCAGCACACCTCCAGCGTGTCCCCTGGAGGTGACACCACCTCACTAGCACTGCTAGGGCTGTGTATGGGGAGGTCAGGTAGAGATGAACTCAGAACAGAGAGAGAATTGGTCATTCATTTTTCACAGAGAAAAAAAAAATCGGTCTTCTGCCCTGTCTAGGGTAGGAGAAGGGGCTTTCCTGATGAAAGAACAATCCTGAAGAAGGAAATAATGCCTTTAAAAAAACAAAAAGAGTGCACAAAGGGTATGGCTGATGCATGTCTGTTCATTCCTGAGTTTGCCAGCAGTCCTGATCAGGCTGATGTCCTCCAAAAGAGACAGGCATTTTCGGACAGCACTTTTGACCATTCCTCAAGCACTTAGCAGGAGGGATTGTTTTATTAGGAAAGTTTACAGCTTCTTGTTTTCCCTCAAAGGCAAATGTGACTTTATTGTTTTTAATTCTGTTGGGATTTCTCCCTTTTAATATACAACACAGCTGTTAAAATAGCTGGGGTTGTCTAGGGCAAATCATATAGCACTTTCCTTGTTCAGATCTCAGATGGCTGCCTTTTTAGTGTCACTGCAGAATTATATTACAGGGCATATGAATAGTGCTGGTATTAGTGTCAAAATCAATTACCCAACCCTCCTCCTGCAGAGAAAGCTACAAACCTTAGGAAAAATCTGAGTAATCCATTCTGGTTTTCTAATTCTGAGTAATGACGGAGGGCAGAGAGTTGTGCTTGAATAAGTGCATAGGGTCTTTCTCCTTATAGTCACTCCTAAATGCATGCTCTTTACAGGAAAAAGCAGCTCCCTGTGAAACCTTTTTTCATGCCAAATGGCTCGCTGCTGAGATTAATCTGTCATTGAATTTATAAATTCTGTGTGGCACAGAGCAGCGGAAAAAGTTTAGCATCGAACAGAAACCAAAGCATGCATTGCTTAAAAAATGAATGTTGTGCTCCTGGATAGTGTGGATTGACTGCCTCCACCAGTATATCTTCTTATACTGGTAATAAAAACACTTCCATAGCCTTATGCCTCAAAGGATCTCAAAGCACTTTGCAAATAGGGCAAAGTACTGTTTCCTATTTTATGGCTGTGGAAACCGGCTGCAAAAGAGAAGTTAAGCTTTTTGCCCAGGGACAGTGAGGAGACTGTAGCAGATCCATGATGGGGACCTAAATCTCCAGAGCTCCAGTGCTGTGTCCTGGTCACACATTGCAGTACTGGGAAGGCTGCTGGTCACCAGCTCCTGGCCACTGTCTGTGAAACCTCAGAAGGTGGGATGTGAAACCAGTGTTGGTGCTCCTTTGCTCCCCAGTCTCTGTCCCAACCTGTGGGCAGAGGTGCTGAGCAGAGCAGGATCTGTTGGGAAGGGTGCTTGTGTCTTCCTGGGCTGGGATGATCAGCTCTGGCTGTGGGATGCTGTGAAAGGAAAATGACTTTTGGTTGCTGCTGACTTGGGGAAAAGCTCGGAACCTCACAGTCAGCCTGCTCTGCCCCCAGGCACCTTTACAAAGCAAAAATAATTATAGACTTATTACCCTAAATCCTGTGAGATTAGAGTAGTTGCATTATTTCTTTTTTTTTTCTAATCTGGTATTTGAAGATTTACCTGTTTAATGCAACCACTTAATACAAACACTTGAATATTTTTTGTAATTCATAATTCATCTGAAAAGAAAGCATTACAGCTGCAAAGATCAGATTTTCAAACATGGGCATGATCTCCTGTCACATTCCAGTTGGATAAATGACACATCTGAAAAACTGGGTCCCTACTGACGTGTCTGTGGCAGGGATTTAGAGATTTTGCTTCAGGCATCTCTCTGGAAAAAAGCCATGGCTCTAACCTGCATGTTTCACAGAACAAGTCCTGTTACCAGTTCCTTCCTTCCCCTCACTGGCTGCTGAGCTCTGCAGTGCCCGAGGATGCTCCCTCAGCCCCGGGGCTGCCCCCAGGGTCAGGGTACCCGGAGAAGGGGGGTTGGGTTGCGAGGGCCAGCGTCTGGTTTCAAACAAAAGTGCAAAGCCTTGAAAGGAGGGACTAAGAAGAAACAGGTGGGGGGTTAGTAATAGAGCCTCTGAAGTTTATTTGCTTAACGAACAGAAGCCCAGGCTGTCAGACCTAGGTCAAATACTCCTGCAGTCCGGGTGTATTTATTTCATACATGGGCTGTAACCCAACCTGATTCCTGGATTAAACCACTGTAAAGTCCTGGCCCCCAGGAACCCATCCCATGTTTGCCATCAAGCCCAGCACATGCCGGGGCAGGACCTTGGGGGCCACCTCAGTATTCACTGGAGCCTTGTGTCATCAGTAAAGCCTGTAATTGTGGGTCCTGTCATTTCCAATGCGAGTTTCGCAGTTTACAGCTGCAGATGTGACTGCAGATCCATCACTTGGCTGTCCCATTAATGTGAGCCATGCCTGAAGGCTCCTGGGATAAGCTGCTTGGGCTGCAGCACACAGCTGCTTGGTGGGACACCCTCTCCCAGAGCCAGCGGTGACAGTCCTCCACAACCACCATGCACATGGTCCCTCACAGGGTGGGAATTCCTAAAATCTTTGTGCTTTGGTTTTTTGGAGAGTTTACCTTTTAATCCAAGATGCTCAGGAGTCACTCAGTCCTCCAGAGCAAAGGGAAGGAAGTTTTGAGTTGGCACAATGGTGATAAAACTACCCGCACACACAAAAAAAGCTTTCTGGTTTCCTGGGTATTTTTTGCCTGATCCCATTAATTCCAGTAAGGTAAACAGCCAGTGTGCTCCAGAGTATTTCAGGAGCTGAAAAATTTGCATTTGAAAATTTGCATGTGAAAAATCGCAGATCTGCATTAAAATTAGAAAGGAAAGGGGAATTAGCAGTGGGTTTTCCCAAGACCAGCCTGAGGCTGGTAGTGCCAGGTAGCTGTGCTGGTTATGTGCAAGCAGGAGTCAGGTGGAGACATGTGAAATCAAACAAGTTAAAATGAGGGGAACAAAGTATTTGCATTCAGAAACAAAGCATGCCTCTTCATTTAAGAGAAACCCCATTTTTATACTAAATTTGGGATACCCATGTGTTTGCTTTTGGGGGACCATTTAAGTCTGAATCATGCGGAAAAAATGCTCAAGCTGACAAAAAGTTCAGGAGCAGCTATGTTTTATCAACCTAAGTTTAAAAACCCTGGTTATGTGTACTTTGGTATCTTCTTGTTTTGTGGATATTTCAAGGCATTTAATTCACCATTTGTAATATGGGTGAAGCTGTAGCTGATATTCAGATGCAATTGGTCAGGATAGAAGAACTTTTCTGGGAGAGGGAGGGATCAGTGTTTGTTAGACCTCACCAGTGAGAACTCGATGGGATGTGGCAGACTTGCTGTGGTTTATCTGTAAGCATTACTGAAAAGTTCTGATCATGACACTCATTCCAAACCAGCACACAGCATAAGCACCCACTGTGGGAAAGAAAAAAAAAAACACTTTAAATATATGTTTATCTGTATTTTATTGGAAATTTTTAGCTGAGTTTTTTTTAGAATGGTCTAGGGCATGTATAGGATGAGTAAATCTGTTTTATGTGTGCTAAATATTTGCATCTCACCTATCCTATAAATCCTGGAGAGCTCTTTGGACCTGTAAACTTTACTCTGTAGCCCAAGTTTAGCTCGGGATTGTTTTTTGGTCCTGTTCTTTGTAGGTCTTTGAGAACACCCAGCCCTTTACATGGTTGTGGCCTTTGTGACTGTGAGTGCTGTACTGGCTGCACTGCGGGAGTTAGGAACCCAGGAATTTTCTGCTGCTTGCCATTTGCTTTTGAATTCTGCCAAACCATCTTCTGCTTCATGGAGCTGATTTTGCCTGTTTTGGGAGTGGTGACCAGAATCTGGTTTTGTTTTATGTCCTGTAGGGTTCCTGAGCTGGAAGATGCCCGTCTAAGATGGAAACTTCTGCTTCAACAGCTGCTGGGAAAAAAGAAGGGAAAGGTGCTGTTCTGGAGGGAAATGGCTTTACAGAGACGGGGAAGAAACCCAATCCTTTAGCAGCAGCAGGAGCAGCAGTGGCACAAGGAGGTACTTTATGTTTTCCACAATTTGAAAGCAGCAGGGGTGTTTTTCATTAGACTGTAAGAATTTAATAAGTATGGTAGCATCTGTCTTCCTGTGAACACGCTGAGTTTATTGAGGTTCTTGGCTGTCAGAGGAACTGGAAGCTGTGTCACCGCGTGGCATCTAAATGTCTCTGGAGTGTGATGGGTCACCACCACTCCCAGAGAACTGGGCTGGGGTGAGGCAGGGGATGGTGGTGAGGGGTGGCTGTGGGGGCGTGGGGGTATCCTGTCAATGATTGCCACCAGCTGACTGGTGCTGTGTGGAGTTGGCAGCACTGTGCCCTCCACTCCTCTGTGGTGGGGTTAAAGAATGGCTGGTGAGGCTGATGGGGAGCACCTCATTTTCCTGGCCAGGAAGGGGTGTTGTGTGCCAGCTGTGATCCTGCTCATGAGCTGAACAGACTGCACAGTCTTCAGTCATTGCTGCTGGGATTTCTGTTAGAGAGGAATTTGGAATGTCCAGACCCAGTGCAAGAATGTTCACAAAGAAACCCCTCCACTTGTGCCATTCCTATTCAAGTCAGAGTGTTAAGCAAGATTTTGGTCTTGCTGCTGTTGAAGTCAGCTGGGAAGCTCTTGTGGACACCTGTGGGCACGGAGCCATTACTGGTGGGTGTAACTCTGGTGTGGGTGAAAGTGCCAGGGTTGTTGCTCCTGCCTTCTCCTGCTCACTGTGGCAGGCAAAACCCACCCCCATCTGTGGCACACATGTGCTGGATCTCCAGAGTGCCAGAGCCCATCATGGTGGCACAGCTGTGGGCAACGCTGTGCCCATGGGGGAGCCACCACAGCTGCCCTTGCTGGGCACTGGGTGTCCTCTCTGGGCAGGGTATAGGAGACAAACTTAGAAGGGGCTGCACCGGTTTGGGTGTGACAAGAGACACCTTAGCTGTGTAAACTTTGCAGGCAGCTTTTTTTTTCCTTTTTGAAATATACATTATTGCTAGCCAGAGTCTATCTCAAAATGAGCCTGTCCCCTCCCCTTCCTTCACTGCAGAGTGGTTTTTCATCATCCCAGCAGAACAGAACAACTCTTCTGTGAACTCATCTTTTTCTTACCTAGATTGGCTGGAGAGTTTGAGTTTCTTGTTGCCTGAGTTTTGAAGATAGTTTCCAAACAAAATGGCTTAAATCTGCTTTATCTCTCCTTTCTCGTAAACTTTGCTACTCAGGTTTCTTTTTCCAGTTGACCACTGAAGATTCAGATGCACAGAATTAGGTAGGAGTGGCTAGATTATAATCTATCAGATTAGTTCCTGTGTTTGATAAACTTTTTCTTAAAAGCAACCAGAAAGTCTTTTACAAAATTGTTTAGAGGGAAACAGTTTTGTGCTCCTGGATGGGTCTGAGCTACTTTCCTTGTGAATGCTGCACAAAGTGGCAGAAAGGAAGGCTTGCCAGGAAGCAGAAATAGGAGGGACAGCAACATGCAGAAGTTGGGCATCCCCCAGCAGATCCCTGAAGAAGCAAAGGCTGTAGGAACTGCTGAGGCAGCCCACTTGAGGTATCATCTCAGCAACTGGCAGACCTGAAGGGTTGACTGGCCCCAGCATAGTCCAAGCATGTGCTAAAATTCACAACCCGTAGATGCGCTATTATGAATAAACACCTTCTCCCCACTTGGCACTTGCCTTGGGAGTGCCTCCACTGAGGAAGAAGTCACAACCTTTCCAGGGACCCAAATGAAGATGCCCTGAGGTGGAGTGTCCATCAGCCCATTTGGCATCCCTGGAGACCTAATTGGTTTTTAAGCATCCAGTATAATATGTTCTGTTAGCAGTGTGCTCTCACCTTTGGAAAAAAGTGATTTATGGGCTCAATATTTCTCCTTTTATTAGGAGGAAGTGGAGAAGTAAGTTGAGGATTGTTTGAAGATGTCAGGAGAATTGTGATGAAAGCGTTGTGTAATGAGATGTAAAGAGTGAAATCTGTGTCATGCTGTGAAGAAAAGTGCTCATAAATGACCCAAAATGGGCAGCAGTGGAGCAGCATTGGTCAGACACTGGCCCCAGGACTCTGCAGGTGATGCCCGTGCTCTTGTGGTTCGAAGGACTTTCCTTTGAACTCTGGCTAGACATAGTACAGGCTCCTGAAAGGGAGCAGCATGCTTGTGCCTGTGCTTGGAAGTAGAAAAATTAATGCAAAGTTGTCTTCTAGCATGAGTTAACTGCAAGATGTGATTTAGCAGGTGATAACAAAAAGGCTGGGTAGAGATGATACTCTACTTATATGGTATTCATGCTAATATAAATGTTTGATTCCCTAAACTAGAGTAATTACTCACAACAGGCCAGAACTATGAGTATTTGTGCTCATATTTTTACAGAAGAAAGCATACAAGGCTTGGAGATTAATTAGGAACTTCAGCTTGAGGAGGGGATCAGCTTTAAAGGGTGGGCCTCTGAGCTCCCCACCCTGCTTCGGGGCCATATGAGCAAGTCTTTATTCTCATCCAAGACAAACTCTTGATTTCATTTATTGCAGAGGTTTTACTCTTTGTACTAGCATGTGAGAAAGTGGCACTGAGTCTCAGCCAGTGCTGCAAATCACCAAGCTGCTCTCCAGAGCCAAACAAATGTAATTCACAACACATTTCTTCTCCTTTATTCTACTGAGTCACACAGAAGGAGTGCCATCATAGCATGTTTTGCCTGTTTCTCAGATCATAAGGTTTTGTTTTTCACTTGTAGAAATTAATAGATTCATAAGATTTTATTTCTAATTGATTGAAGGAATAAACTGAATAATAGTTAAATAACTGGAAAATAACTATTTAATTATATTATTATTTAGACTATATTATTATAAGATAATATCTTCAGTCTGAACTTCTAGTTCCCTTGCTTTGGATATTTCTCCCAAATGTTTCCAGCCTCTAACAAATTAAGTTATGGCTGTAGGAAAAGAGATCGATATTGTTGATGCTGGCAGTAGAGAAGAGTCATTTTGTACGAAAAATTTGCATCCCATATTTTTAGTCTTCTGAAGCTGCCATTTTAAACATCATCTGAGACAGTTTTTTATAGCAACTCATCGATCAGATGTTCAGAAATTGGCCTCACAGATATGATATCAGGGAAGTCTCTCCTAATTTTCTATTTTTCCATAAATCATGTTGGCCAAGGAGTCAAAGCTCCTCTTTTCTCTTGCAGGAGGGGCACACGTGTATGTGTGACTGAGATGGAAACTGTTTATAATGACAAAATGTACGAGCTATAGAGGAGTCAGATCTGCAGAGGGGGCTCTCCAGTTTGTTGTCTCCTCTTCTAGAAGGGCAACTTGTAACACTTTGAGTTCAGTTTTGTTGAATGCAAAAGTCCATATTGCTGTGTAGGGTAGGAGGGTTTGGTGCAGAGCACCACGAGTGAGGCTGGGTTGTGTCCTCCAGGCTGTCGCTGACACGTCCTCTGTACCTACAGGCATGAGGCAGCCCAGGCACATGGCTGGGGGGGGAAATTTAAATGAGCCACTCTTTCAAAAGCAGAGATATTTAGGAAGATGGGTTTCTCATCTCGTAATAAAAATTAAATACAAATTCTCCTAAATGCTAACTGGCTGACTTTAACAAGGCCCAGAATGCACCTTTCCCTCTCCACCCCACCCTCTGCATGACACAAACTCCAAGTTCCCAAATTGATGGTGTTTATGTTTGAAACATTTTTCTGATGTCTGGCTCTGTCAAGACTAATTTTAGCATTTCTAAAGCTGGGTAAAAATACAGCCTCATTACTTTGATGTCAGAGCATAGTTTACTATTAGTATATTCTGGGGTTTATCATTTTAGTCATGTTTAACACAGCTACAGCAGGCATGCACTATTAAATCTGGCTTATTTTACATTCCTGTCCGAAATTATTTATTTGGAACAATTTCCTCTCTATCAAAAGACACAGCTAATGCTGAGTTTTAATGTGTTATTTACACACAAAATAACCTATTTACAACTCAGTATCTGCCGCAGGGAGAATGAATGGGGCAGTGCTCCCTTCATCCTGTTGTATCTGAGTTTAACAATCTGGATTGCTAATAGAACCATTTATCACAGGGTGGTAATTTATTTTATGTTAGCTGCACAGGTCTCCCTGCCTCTGATCTATGGAAATACTTTGTATATAATGAAGTTCAACAAGTCATTTAGTGTAAACATGGGGAAGCCAAGCTGCAGAACTAGTAAGACGCTGGCTGTGCCTTTTTTTTTTCCAGGAGGTAATGACTCTCCTCTGATATTAAGGCTTCAGTTGATGAAATACAGCTCTTTGCCCTGTGTGTGCTGTAAAGGCAGAGTATGGGGCTTTTCTGCAGTGGATCAGAGATTGGGATGGAGTTTGGTCACTTGATTTATGGGCTGGCAGGAATGCTTAGTTCTGCAGAAGTAGCACACTCAGCCCTTTCATAGGCAGAGGAGAAGGCCAGAGAGCACCTCCCATTGCTCTCCAGAGGTCTTCCGTAAGCAAGCCCCAAGTGGCATTGGCAGGGAGTCCTGATGCAGTTCAGCTTGTCTTAGTGCTGGATTATGGGAAGACCATGTAAACGAGGAGGAGGAAATGCCAGCATCCCAGCAGACCTCAGCGCACTGAAAAAAGACATAGTTTGTGTGGCCCAAGACTCAGACAAATTAGAATGAGAACAGCCCCAGTGAAGTCATCTCCTCTGTCCACCCTGGAGGGGCAGGGATCTTCTTAAAGAATGTTTTTCATTCAGTTCACATTTTCCAGAAAAAGTAACATAACCAGTACAAGCACATTCTTAGCTTCCCTGCCCTGCACTGCTTTGCTGTGTACAGCTTAAAATGCTGAGAGATGTGTTCAACAGAAAAGCTGGGATTGGCTCCAGAGGGGAAGGGGGCAAGTGGTTAAAACTGAATGATGGGAAAATCCCGTAATTCAGACTGGGAAGTTCTCCTGACAGCCACTGTCTCTTCTCATGCATCTACTGCACAGAGCTCAGTGTCCCCCACCTTGGGTAGGGCTTCAGTGCAGTGCTGCCACAAGAACAACAGCAATCGAGAACTGTATTTCTTCTCTGCCTGTTTCTGTCAGCCTGTCATAAAACTAATTCTCTTGGGTCCTAAAGTGTATTTCTTTGCTACTGTAGTCCTTCTGAGTGGACAGATTGCCTACAGTCTCTTTTGTGTACCCACTCATGTCTTTTCAGGCAGCTGGATGTCTCAGAGGCTGAGGCTGGTGCAGTGCTGAGACTGTTCCTCAGTCACAGGATATCAAGGACAGTGACAAGTTTGCCAGCTTTGAATCATGCTGGTTCCCTGACACCTGCTCCTTGGAAGAGTTTAGAATGGTTCATGGAGAGATGGATGAGGTTAAAGCCATGCTGCACCATTGTTATGTTCTATGGGTAGTATCTGGTGTGTGGGCCTGGTAGAGAGCACTCTGGGAGTAGCAGGTTTAGTTTTTCAGTTAACAATGGCAGAATTTTGATAATTGAGATTGCCACAAATTGTGCTACAAAAGCACATCTTTTCTTCTGCCTTGCTCTTTCTCTATCCACGGCTTGCAATGCTGTCTCCCTAGTCTCTTCTTTAAAAGAGTCAGCAATCCATCTTTGCCAGGTAATCCTTTGCTTTGCTTAAGTGAGTGATTAGAGTCTGACTTCTTGGGGTTTTTTTTCCTCATAGGGGAAACTCCTTGCCCAAGCCTCTCTACTGACTTTGTGTGGTAGCCAACCCTGTGGGCAAAGGTGTAACCTCAGAGTGGATAACCATTAATGTTTACAGACTTTTTGGTTTGAATTGTGTAGCCCTTAGATGATGCAACAGCTTTATGCTTGGACTCAACGATCTTAAGGGTCTTTTTCAACGTAAACGTTTCTACAATTCATAACATCAGCTAGCATTCCCTGACTGTATACAGCTCCCCCACACTGTTATAGCAAAAGTTCCTGTATTTTCAGCCTGTTACGGATGCAAAGGTACTTTTGAGAGTAATTTTGTCTCATCCCTAACCACTCTGCAGGTTTGCATGCCAAATTGAAAAGCTTTTATGAATTTCAAATAGAAAAAGTTATTTTTCGCAGGCTGGTCCTGGCATTGGTGATCCCAACCATTAAGTACCACCTGGAAGACCTTTGCATTTTGTGAGTGTATTATATTATCATTAATA
Organism: Drymodes brunneopygia; assembly: GCA_013400955.1. Taxonomy (NCBI): domain Eukaryota; kingdom Metazoa; phylum Chordata; class Aves; order Passeriformes; family Petroicidae; genus Drymodes; species Drymodes brunneopygia. Next base: position 664,119 of record VZTZ01001710.1, read on the forward strand.
ATAGTTGTAGTAATAATCGCTTCTCCGTTTCTATTATTTTGTAAGCCCCCAAAGTTTACTCTGGCAAGTACTGATAAGTCTTCTTTTCTGGGAACCCAACTTAGCCTCATTAAAGCGTCCCTCAGAGGGTACCTAAATATAACCTTTTTAACTGATGCTAAACTTACCTATTGTGGATTAGTCAGTTGTAGTCAAGTAAGAAAATCCAGTGGTGATAATGGATTATCTCCTGGATTGTCTCCTCTGCCAGCACATCCCCATAGTTTGAATTCCTAGTATCTCTGGCAGCTTTTTGCCTGAACATCTGTGAATTTGCACAGGTTTTATAAATCAGTTCTCCCAACACTATCCATTAACCATGGCGTTTGAGCCTGCCATAATCATGGGGGGACCAAGGATGGGAATTATTTTGTCCAAAGTTGGCTGCCTAAGTGTTAGGTGTCTGGTTTGGGATGCTTTTGCATTAGGGTGGAGTGAATCACATTGTGCAGATGCCTGCTTTATTCTCTTGAGGGCTTCATGCCTGTTTCAATGTTAGGTGGAAAAATCCCAGGCTTCCCAACTTTGACAAAATTGCAGAGTGGGGTTAAAGCAAGGAACCAAGGCAGGACTGGATTAATACTTTAAAGCCTTTCATTCATGTTCAGCAGTCCATAGCCTGATGAGCAGTCTGGGAGCCCTAACTGCCAGCTCTGAACTGAAATCTCACCCCATGGCTTCTCAAGTTAGATGTAAACTCAACACCCAGATGGCAACACAGCCAGGGGAGCTCTTTCCCAGAGCTGCTCCTGCTTTACACCAGTATTGGCAAAACTAGTGTTTTAACAGTCTTTTCAGAGATATGGGAAATTAAAAATCCCCACTAAAAAGACAAGGGAAGAAAACCATAGTAAATTCTCAAGGCTACAAAAAGCTCCTAAAAATAACCCAAATGGAGGAAGGCTATTAATGCAAAAGTAAATAATTATGTTAAGGGAAGCAACTAGAGAGGCCAGTTGTGTAAATCACTTTAAGGGGAACAAGCCTTAGATAAAATCCATCCTTTTATCACACAGATTAAGTCTACCTTTGGATGCTAAATAATTGATAGGGTTTGGCAGAGCATTCTATGGCTGCCTGCACAGAGCAGTGGGACTGCTCCCGAGGTCAGACGAGTGGCAAAGAAAAATGTTCCTAGAAATGCTGTGTATCCAATACCAGCACCAAGAAATAGGGCTTGTATTCTCAGCACCTCCTAAAGAATTCCTGCATGGCCTTGAGAAGGCATCCATAGACCTCACAGTGAAAAGAGGACTTGGCATTGTTCCTCACCTTGTTAAAGTGCCCCCCATGAAATCAGGTGGTCTGTGTTCATGGTTTTGTGTGGTGATGAGTGAGGTGCAGAGGCCTGAGAGGACACAGCCAGTTCCACTGCACTATTTTTATTATTTTTTATAATTAGAGAAGATGAATTGTGCTGTCTGGTGGCTTCTGGGAGCCCAGGGCTTGTGAGGGGATTTCTTGCTTTGTGTAGCCCCCACACTGCCTCAACACTTCAGCCTCTGTCTGCATATGAACATCCTGGCAAGACAGGGAGATGTCATTGCTCCCATTCTGCAGACAGGGAGCACAGGGGATTTTTCCCAGGGCCAAAGTGGCTGAAATGGGTTGAGCTGTTTCAGAGGGATGTCAGGAAGTGGTTATCTCTGGGACTTTAGAAGTTCATATGTGGTGTACATGAGACATGGATGACAGTACAGAGGTCTTAGCCCAGGTTCCCTGGTTCACCATATCCACTAGCATGTCCTTCCTCTCTCAATGCTGTGCCATGTAATCATGGTCAGATGACTCAAATCCTCATGCCCATCTGCCAAACGGAGGTGTTGTTTCTTTCCCTTCAGGAGAGCTGAATACAAGTTGTCTATGCATCATCCAGAGCCTCTGAGAACATCACGATGCAGCAGTCAGCTTCATTCCTCTTGGTTGCATAAGGGTATGAAAATGCTCAGTAGCACAAATAGGTTATCACTGAATTTAAACTAATTCAGCATTGCCTTTGTTCAGTACCTAGAACAGTGGGCTCATAATTAGGGGCTACAGCTTTTTCCAGAACCAATTGAGACAAAAATTGCAGAAACCTTAAATTCTAAAATAAATCGATATCCCATGAATTCTGTGTGGGGACTATGCTTGACAGGATGAGTTCTCTGATCTTAATGGTAATGACAGAGAATAAAACCTTAGCCAAGACTGTAAATTTAGCTCTTGAAGGAATGAAGGGAATATAGTATTTTCCTGCAAACTTCTTCAGGATTATCTTAAACTCGTGACTTTACATGTGTTGGAAAATGACCTACGTTGGGTGTTCTGTGACTCCTGTAGTGGTGTTGGGTTGAAATCAGGCAAACCTTGCTGGAAAGAACTGAGCAAAACTTTGGGCATGTAGGCTGAGTCAAAAATGAAAACTAAAAAAAAAAAAAATCGAATGTGGTCCCACATGAACACAAACAAAAATATTTTCACAGAAACTTGACTGAAATCAATTCTGCCTTTTCTGTAGTTTGTTAGGGAGCTCAGTGGGGGTTTTCTCCTCTTTTTTTTATACCCCTTTCCTTCTCCTGGAATCCCAGATATTTTTAAGACCATCCCATTGAAAATGCTTCCAATTGTAAGTAAATAATAAATAAGAACAGGAGTATTATAAGCAAAATATTTATATTTACTGCCACCAGTATCTGATTTTTAAAATACAGTGACATTTGCAGGGATTGAATGCTGCCATTTTAGCCAGAAAACTGTTATATTCTGTTCTCTTCTCTTACTGTGATCAGCTCCTGACTGACAGATTTTCAGAAAAAATCACAGCTTGCAACAGATGCATCCTTAAGTAAACAGTTAAAGTAGATGTTTTGATGGCTTCAGTTGTATTGCTATAAAAGATCAGTGTCTGACATTCCTGAAAACTATCCAATGGAGGAGGTATCTTCTCCTAAGCCCCTGGCCCTGTGTGTGCTGCTTCAACTATTGTTTAATCATTTAAAGAAAGCAGAGATTTTATGCACCTAACGAGATGCTCTGAGCCAAGAGAGAGTGATGGGGGTCAGCACTGCTGGCCCTGGAGCCAGTGTTGAGTAATATTTAGATTTTTTCCAAATGAAATTTTTCTTCTGTTTGTGAGGTGATAAAGTGATCTTTCTCACTCAGTTTTTCTACCTGAGGCTCACCCGGGTTTGTGGCTGCTCTTTGCAGGGCGCACCAGCCGTGATGGGGGAAATTAAACAGATTCCTTTCCTACATCCTGGCTGGTGTGAATATCCCTGTCCTCTGTTAACGTGTGCAAGTGCCTTCTTGCAAGTGAGGCTTGAGGTTAAGCCAAATCTGTTTGTGTCGGTTTGCTGGTACAGCTGGTGATGTTCTTTCAGGGGCATTTACAGCCACACTATAAAGGAAAACCAGAGAAACACAAAGGTGAGGACTTTAGGCATTGGTTTGCACGTCCTGTTTTAACGAGAGGAATTATTATGTGTTGTGGGAAGCTGATCCGACTCCCAGAGGCTGCTTGTGTGAAGATACCCAATTTTTTGGTGGCTCCCTACAGTGAGGGCACAGAATTGAGCCTGGAGAAAATTAGTTTCAGTTCCTGATGAAGTCCCAAACTTCCTTCATGATTTTGAGAAAGCTGCTTGACTTCCCTTCGCTCCCTCATTTATATAATGAACTCAGGTTGTTCTTTGGGCCTCCAGGCCCATCCATCAGCATCTGGTTAGCACGTTTATGGCATCAGTCACACGGAAACACTTAACAAGTCAGGCTGTGGGGAGCTTGCCATTTCCCACTCCCCACTGCCTGCAAGAGGGTGCAGCTGCCCCTGGGTGCTGCCTTACAAGAGTGACTTTGTTCATATGCCTTAGGTGTCACCCTGCTGCTGTCCAAAGGGGACAGTAAAACAGCTTTGCAGGGTTGGGGAAGATAAGGTAAAGTTCTTACATTGAAGGTATTTTCATTGAAGGTATCTGTAGTGGAGAGACCATTTGAGGGTATAGAGATTGACCGTATTCCAAATGGCCGTGCTTGCTCTGAAGCGAGAAAGTTTTTCAGGTGATCTTACCTGGAACTCAGCTGGAGAACATCATGTTGTTAATAACTGTGTAAATATTCTGTATCAAAACAAGAGAAAATTATTTTTCTCAGTTTAAAACAGTTTCCTGCATACACAGTTCATGGGTGAGCTCCAAGTACCTGGGTGAAGTTTTGGACACACGTGGATGAATTTACAGAAAACACGGAGAGCCTCAGGGTTTACCCTGGCCCAAGCACTAGACAATAGATATGTAGATTCACCCAGTCTAGCAATAGACAGTGGTCTTAGCAAAGTCCTTTGTAATTAGGTGCCCAGTGATGGAAGGATAAAATCACTGTCATGGGATGACAGCTGAGTTTCAGCTTCTCTTCCCATTAGTCTGCTGTGCACATGCACGCTCTAATACTGTGATCAGCTGCAGCGGAGCTGGCAGTACTCTTGTTTAGTGCAATTTTTTCCCTTTGAAAACTCCAGAGGAACTTTCCTGTGCTGTTACAAAGACATCCTTAAAACATCTTTACTGCAGGGTCCTGTGTTTCAACTGCTGGAGCAGCGACTCTTAAAATAGATATGAGATGACTGAATGTGTGAAAAACATTTGCATCTCTTTTTCTGAGTTCTGTGCGTTCTGCATCACTTCTGCTAGCAAGTTAAAAGAGTTGAGAGTTTTGCACATTTTTGTGCTGCTTTTAATTCCACTTAGAACAATGTCTTTGCAGATGAAATAAGATCCAAGGCTATCTTTTGGTCACATAGAGTCACTGACACTTGAAACAGGCTGGATTTATATGTAGTTGCTAAAAAATATATAGCAAAATTAAAGTTTCAGACACTGAGTTCACATGTATTGCCCATTGTAAAGATAAGTAACGGCTGTTATAAGAACACTTAAATGGTTACCTTTGGGACATAAAAGGGATCTTTGAAGACAGTAAGTCTTAATACAGAAATGTTTACTCATAAAAAATACATTGGGAATGGGGGAGGGGAACACATTTGCTATTAATGTGGGGTTTGCCTTTTATGGCAGGTTGTAGCAGGTCTTTAACCTCTGTAGCACTTGAGTGAGGATAGAAATGAGCTTCTCTAAGTACCGGCCCAAAGGGCCTTTCCTCAGTGCCTGTATCTGCAATGGTTTTAGTTTATTCTTCCTTTCTGTGACCATAATGAAAAACTATTCTTTTCCTACTTGAGAACTTCCCCATAGTTAAGTCCTGAGGGCAGAATAGAAATGTCCTCCTGAATTTGCTTCACTTAACCTTGTGTTTTGTGAGATACAGGGCTGATGGCCCAAACCAGTGGGAATTTGAAGGCAATGTCAGCTGAATAAGGCACGAGAAGAGACGAAGGAATTGGCCCTTGAAAACCATGGTTATAGATACCATAAAGAAGGGATGGTGTCTCTCTAGACACTTAAAAAGGGTGCAGGTGTGCCCAGCATTCCCAATATGCCTCTGGGTGCACATGAAGTGGGTGGTGGCTCATGTCACCTGTGAGTTTTCTGTCAGTTCTGCAGGTAATTTTGAAATACTTTTTCTAGGCAATTATTATGTTGAGTGAGACAAAAGAAAATGCCAGGAACATTTGATCAGTGTGAACCCCATAACTAGGAAGGATGTGATTTCTGCGTCAGTTTTGCAAAATTATTGCTTGATGGGGTAGGACAAAAGGTGCCAGTGATCTCAGAGTCGTAGAGAGAAGCTGAAAGTCCTTTATGGAAATCATGGTGGATTACAGTCAAAAGGCTGTACTCAGATAAAATGATTTACAGAGCAGCAGAAGTAGCCTGGACCAGTTGTGCAGGAGGGCTGAGGGATCCGAAGACCTTTGTCCAGCTGCTATACAGAGATGTGAGAAACAAGAATGTAACAGCAGGGTTTGAGCCAAAAGACACTATTTTGTGGGGTATTCAAGAGGAGTACTTGGTAGCAAAAGGAAAAGTTAGGAAATACTGCACACTCTGAAGTGTAAGAAGAAGCTGACTGGGTGCAGAAAAAGGGTAGAGAAGCTGGAAAAAAGTACACGTTGTTGTGAAGATGAGGTTACCAAGGTGAGACAACTGGATTTCTGATGAACCTTTCCTCTAAGCCATGGCTCAGTGCAAAATTAGTTCTTCACATGCCAGTGACAGGGCAGAATGATTGGTGGGCTTTGTTATTCTTATTCCAAAACATCATGTTCGTCCAGGCAGTAATCATTTAGGTAAGTAACAGAAATTAGGTTTTGAGTCACATTCTGACCTGTCTTTGTAGTTAGTACAACATGTTCTGGTCACGTAATGAGAGAGAAGACAGATTAAATGAAAGACAGGCAGGATTTTCATTCAGGAAATTGGTATGGTAATGACAGATACAGGGTCTTGGCATGTTTCAGATAAGGCTTCATCCAGCCTCTTCAGGTAGCAGATACAAGCACGGCGCTCACTTATATTCACCCAGTCAAGCATGAGGAGGTAACAAGTTCTCCTGGGAGGCTGGTATTTAATATCTGCCAGATGCCTGCTGGAGAATACTGATACAGATCCCTGATTTAGTGTGCCCTGGGAATGCAGATGGTTGGTAGCAACATGCCTGGCCCAACAGCCACATCTCCCTTAGCTCTGTGGCAGAGCTGCCTGGATTTTTATCCCCTGCTATTTGGATTGTAAAAGTGATGGCTTGGTCAAAGAAGCCTTTTACTGACTTCCCTGGAAGGAGGGTTAGCAGGCAAGAGAGGGACTGACACTGGAGTTTCTGTTGGGGTATCACACTCGTGGGTAAGGGGAGTGGCAGCATCAATTACTCTGGATGTCACTTGGACCATTCTCTTGGGCAGGACAAGCCAAGTGCTGTGAGGCAGTGAGGGCCACAGGGAGGATTTTTGCTCAAGGAGAAGCTTCAGCCAGCTCCTGCAGTGTGTATATTCCCCTCTGAGACACCAGCAAGGGTAGAGGGAGGGTGGCAGCCCTCTGGAGATCCCTCAGCTTGTCCTCAGGCTGCAGCAGGGAAGGAGCTGCTCTGAGCTTCGCTTTCTTACCAAATAAAGGGAGAAAAACCCCAAACCCCTGCAAGGCTACATATAAATCAGGGCAATAAAACTGACTGTGGTCACGATCAAATTATACGGTCTAAATCTATATAAATAACTGGAGCAGGTTCAGTCCAGCACTAATGTCCTTCTTGCTGTAAACAGTGAATGAGGGGTGAGGAGGAGGAGGGAGGGCAGGCACTGGTCTCCCAACACCAACACACTAGGGAAACAATTTGCTGAGGTGGTTGAAGTACATGTTTTCAAAATCTGCTTGTGTCCATAAGGGTTTAAGAAAAGGATGTCGTCTGCTTACTCGGTAACTTGTGTGTGGTCTGTGAGTGGTTTCAGATGCCGCGCCAAAACCAAATGATCTCTCCTTTTAGGAAATTTGAAAAGTATGCACGTATCCCAAAAAAGAACAGAGATTTTCCCTGATGTCCCATGCTCCCGCCACAACTCCTTGTGTAATTGTGGCACTGTGTGTTGTTGAGATGGGGAGAGAGAGGTTGCTGAGCCGTCTCTGCTAGAAACAGAGACCAGATATGATTTGGGCTTTCATGAGACTCTAACTTAATAGCTTGTTTTTAATGGGAGAAAGGGCTACCAGGACACATTGTATATCTTCAGAATTCAGCTGAATGCTGCAAAAATGTCCATATTAGGACACAGGCCTCACTAGGAGTGAAATAACAGAACTAGTGAACTTTCACAGTAGGAAGAACTTGTAGATGAAGTTGAAATTTCTGATAGTGTAGGAGAATTTTAAATTGAAGGGTTTTGCTTCTCTTCTGAGTACCTGGTCATGCTGATGAGTTCATAAATCTCTGTGGTGTTTGACTAATATCCCGAGGATCTGTGCTGTCCTACTCAAAAGTGGTAGCAGCCTTCAGTATTAATTAAGGGCTGTATTAGGGAAGAGCAGGGGGAACAAGAGGGGTCTTTCAAGGTTGGCAGCCACGGCTTTCAGAGGAAATGAGCAGAGACTGCACACGTGCAGCCAAAAGCCAGCGGGACTCCCCATGTCTGCACAGCACCTCCATCGGCCCACTAGAAGGTGTGAAAGACTCCTTGGCTGGAGGGAGAAACTTAAAATCTTCTGGGGCAAGGGGGTAGAAAAAAAGAGCCGGGAAGCGAAAAGCAGTAGCAGGTTTAGGCACAATCCATTGAAGACCACTGTAGGCACCAAGAAATTTAATAACCTGTTATATTTATGTAGCACATTTCATCCTCAAAGCATTTTGCGAACTTAATGATGTGCAAACTATCTGCACACGTATCCTTTCATCTGCCAACCACTGCAGCCGCCTTCAGTGTGAAGCCTAATGATGGCTGCTTTGCTATCACAACAGTATAGAACAGCAAGTGGAAAATGCCTGAAGTGCAGGCAGATTTAGGGAGGCAAAACATAACCTTCGGGCAAGACAAAGGGATTGAGAACACTTGTGCTGGCAAAGTGCACATCTCTTCTGTGACTGCAGTCAGTCAGATATTTTAGCAATCCCATCAGATAGAGCTTTCTTTCGGTAAAGCTGGAAAATTCACCTTAGCTGTCTGGAAATCTGGTGTGAGCTTTCTTCTGTGCCAGTTGGCAGTCTCCCACCTCAAAAAGTAGTTGCTGACTCTGACTCACATGAGCTGCTTTTCCACCTGAGATCCAATGGGATCGGATGACAATGTTCTACAGATGGCCTTGTGATGTTGTCCGTTTCTTAAATTCCCATTTAATGGCATTCTTATCTCAAAGGAAGAGTGTTTATTTTTTAGAAGGGTCAGTAAGTGAGCATCAGAGATCCTAGGAGATGTACAAGTTCTCAGGAAAGGAAAAAAAAAGCACCACACCAGCAGTTTTGCCTGTTATCCCAGGGAAGTTCTGTATTGTTAGCCATGATAGTTTTCAATGTCATCCGCCCTGTAAGAGTTTTGGTGTGCCATCTAATCCCCCAACTTAATGAGTTCTGCAGGGATGCACCATGATAACTAAAGATCATTTACCTGAATTGCTTTTTAATTTCTGGAATGGGAAGCTGCTTGTGCAGCAGGATAATTACATTATAATTTACAGCAATCCAAAATCAATAAATTTAGTCATATTGGGATAGAGAAGGAGGATGAAAATCCCCCCACCATTAAATTATTTCACACTCTGTACTTCATGTTCCAAGAACTCAACAATAAACTTTGGGGGATGGGAGAGAGGGTTGGAGAATCACTGGCTTCCTGAAGCTGGTCAGTAAATCAGCTTTGTCCAGCAATTTCTGTGGTGAAATAACACATGGTTTGTTTGCAGAAGAGGGCAAATACAGTGGATAATGTCCTTTTTCTGATCTATTTTAAGTATGGAATATTGAAAGAGAGAAAATGCTTTGTGCTCTCTGGCCCCTTATTCCAGTGGGAAAAAGCTCATGAGCCATCGCCAGCTGCAAGCTAAAGCTGGACATCTACCTGAGCTCTGCTCCCTGCCTGGATGTGACAGTGGAGTTGAATAATTATTGGGATGAGCCACTGTGGGAGCTGGTGGAGTTTCAAGCTCTTGATGTCTTCATGAAGATGAGGTTGGAAGCTTTTCTCCAAGTTGGTATTTTTGCCACGTACAAGCTGTTTGGCTCATTGACTCGTCTCTCGTAAGCAAAGTGGGCTGTGCAACATCAGTGTATTCAGAACTTCCCTGTCCAGGAAGGACCACTTGAGGGATGGGTTTTTCCTTTGGAGTGTTCAAAACACAGCAGTGCTCTGGTGACTGGAAACACTAAGGGAGGATGGATGACTTCAGTGAGGAGGTTGGTCTCAGTTGGTCCTTGCACCTGCTGCCAGCTCCTCTTGGGTGCAAGCCCAGCCCTGGCAGCACCAGTGCTAATGTAGCCCCTCCCTGGGCCACCGGCCTGGTGGTGCCCACAGTGCTCCCTGTTTCCAGGGATCCACCCAAGATTCAGGTTTGGCTCTGGCAGGTGAGAGGAATGGCAAATAGGCACAGGTATCCCAAACACACCCCTCCCTGATTTAAGAGAAATATTATTCGAGCAGACAGTTCAAAGGAGTTCAGTTGGGCACATGGCGATTGGAGCTGTGGTTTTGGTTTGGGTTTTTTTCCTTCTATTTTCTTTAAAAGAAAGCTTCCTGGTTGTATTAGATCCCACCCGTGTCTTCACTGAGGTATGTCCTGATGAATTAATCTCACAGGAAGATGTATTAGGTGTTTCTGGACTTCCTCCACTCAGACTGACTCAATTTTATTTTTCCTTTGAAACCACAGAAAAGCTGTCGATGCTGCACCCAAAAAAGGATGTTGTATGAAAAGGAAATCACTTTGTCTCTTGTATTGGAGGAGGATTATGATCTGGCATGACCTCATTATGGGTTAGGCGAGGATATTTCTGGAAATACTAATTAAATACTTTTTCCATCCCTTGTGCCCTTGCAGCAAGTGTAGACTTTATAACAAGAAAAGGGAAAAAAAAGCTGTCTGCAAGGAATTTTTTCAAGCTCTTTCTCCACTCAAATGAAGGAAGTACAGTTACAGTCATGATAGCAATATTAGAAGCTATTAAACAAAGTTTTCCTAGTTGTGATGAACTAGAGGAAAATAATTATCTTGAAGAAGACAGTAAATGTGGGATTCTTTCAGTGCTTTTGTCTATGCCTCTCTTCAGGAGTCTGAATTGATCTCGTTATTTCAGCAAGGTCACTCTGGACTGCTGAAAACATCGTACCTTGTGCAGTTTTTTTGCTTTAGTTACCCCCCATTCAGGTTCAGTGAGCACAAGCAGTAGTGCACAGCCCCACAAAGGTTCCCATTGGCAGCAGCTGGTGGTGAGCTGTGGAATGGGCTGCAAATCTGTTACACTGGCACAGCCAGGGAGGAAATTCCATGGTACCATGTCCTAATGTATTTATTAATGGGTATTCTCCTGTTATTTCTCATGGTGGTGTTTTCCTCCTGGGCTTACCCATTTTGCTGTCAGAGATCTGTTCTCAACTTGTGGCATTTCAGGGAGTTTTAACAGCTCCAAATCCTGTCCTGACCATCTGAGCTGTTTCCTATTGAGGTCAGTGAGAGTCTTCCACTTAACTTCAATGGAAGTTGGACTTGGCCACTGACAAAATGTCTTCAAAACCTGCCTTCAGCAAATAAGCTTGTAAATGTTAGCACTAAAATAGCGACATGCGGGCCCAAATATGTCTGTATTGAAAACACATGGCATCAGATAAAAATGTGTTCCTGCAAAACCTTCCGACATCATGACACAGAGGCAGTAAAGATTTTTAAAATATTTTTAATCATATATTTAGCACTTTGGTTTGCTAGTCTGTTGTGTGGCACACAGGGTTGAGTCTAACAAGGCAAACACCAGACTTCTTTGAATGAGTGGTCGGTGGCTTTTATTTCCGGTTATTGTTCTAAGTCTAGAGACGTGGTTCTTCTTTTCCATGTGAATGTGAGACTTTGTCCAAATTTCAGTATTCCTCTGGTATGTAACAATATCCAGTCCTGCATGTTGTTTAAAGTCTCACTGCCTTGATGGAAATGAAACAGGACTGCTATATTGTAGCCAAAGGAGGGAAATGGACGCTTTCTCACCATAACTTCAGGAATTGCTTCTTGACCTGCGAGAGGGCAACCTTATGTTGGAACATTGCAAGTGGAGAGAAGATGTTGCCCACATTTTTATACTTTTTCTCTCTCTGTACTTCACAATGGCTAAGGTAAATGAAAGCTGTGGTTAGGGTTGCTTGGGGCAGGTGATGAGTGGACCATGGCTTGTCTGTCATCAGCATTCTTGAGTACTGCACTTGAGTGATGGTTAAGGCAAATGGAACCAGGTGATGGCTTAAATGCCTGTTGTAAATTATGGAGTCCCAGGAGTGGACTGATAACTGATAACTTGATTCAAAGCAAAGCAGGGGCAGCTGTGGAAGTGGTGACTCCATCAGCCATCCCAAGCCCTACTGCTTCTGCCTGTCAGAGAGCCAGTGACACATGGCCTTTAGCAGAAAAAAATGGAAAGATTTTATTCTGGCTTGTCTGAGATGGTTTGTCTAACCATCTCCATCCTCCAGATTTAAGCCAGTAATGTTTGAAAACTCCACCCAGCCACACAGGTGATGCAACTGCTGTTGTTTCCTTTGTTTCTGGTTCTTCTCACAGAAGAAGGTCTTTGTAGGAGTCAAAATCAAAGCTCTTCCTCTAAAGTCTATTAAAATGAGTTGAACCTGATTGCCTGGAACAGGGAAATATTTGTCAGGGTAAACCTTTTTGGGGAGATAATGGAAACTGAAGCTCAATGGATAAAACATTGAGATGAGCTGGACTTTGCCAAGACAAACACCTGGACTTTTTCAGACCATGTCCTTGCCTCCAGTGGGACATACTCACATACTTGTATCAAGGTGTCTTAATGGGTCCCTGTGTATAGTGGCAAAAGCAGCCTTTTGATGCAGGTTTTTTTTTTGTTGCTTGTTTGTTTGTTTTGTTTTGTGGGTTTTTTGGGTTTTTTTGGCCAAAGCATCTGTCTGTGCTCAGGACTTCAGGAGGGTGGAACAGGTTATAGAGGAAAGGTACCCATCCCACTGCAAGGGAGCTGAAGATATCCACAGTGCTTTGCAAATTGAATGTGGGGTGGTTGGTCCAGCCTGGGCCCATTGTCTCAAGGGAAGAGCACAAAGAGGCACCATGCCGAGATTTAAGCATGCCACATTTTTGGCTTTGCAAGTGAAGGGATCCCATTCTTCCCTTTAGCCTAGGAGGCTTTTGAGAAGCTCCGACCTTCTTCCTCTCCAGCTCTTGAGCTGAAGTAGGGCTGTTCCTTTGGGTAAATGCACTTGTAGGATAAAGGTGCAGATGGTTCAGGTCCTGGTCACTGCTGTTACAACATGCTGTGAGACTAAAGCAGAGCTTGGCACAGCCACTGAGCCCAAGCCGATTATGTGAAAAAATAACACATGAGCAAATTCAGGGTGAGGCAGAAGAACAGTATGGGATTTAAAAATCTCAGCCCTGTTATTAATTTCTCTGGAAAAGGTGAACTAATGATACTACTTTTAATTCATTAGTATTTAGGCTAAAAATACGTTGGCTCTGAAAGAAAATGATAAAGTAAAAGAGAAGATGTAATAAAATCTCTCCCCTCCTCCTCCTCCTCTTAAAAAAATGTTTTGCACAAAGACAATCCACTGATTAGAAATGAAAGTTGTAGTCCCATGGGGCCCGGTTGGAATTGCTGCATACCACTTGTCTTTGAAATCAAGGCCTCCAACCTTAATGTCCAGGTGGGGAATTCCGGTGGCTTTACTCTAATCCAGGCAAATCTGAAATCCAACCCTGTTGGAAGGAAACAATGTGGGAAACAGATTCATCTTGATCTCGGCTTTGTGCCTTGGAAAACGATTAAGACCAACTGTTAAGCAGCTCCCGATAGAGTTCACAAACCTGCCGGCCTCTGTGTGACACAGATTTCTCAGTTCAGGCTTCACCCCTTGAAATAACAGATGGAACTAATACGGTTAAGCTACAGAGTGGGTTTCCGTTATTCCCCCATTGTTTAAATATTCTGTTGTTGAAAATCATTTTCAATCTGATTGCTTTGCTGCAATTAATTTTTTTTTTCCACTTTCTGTTGTTACTTTAACAAAAACAAATGCAAACAATTTAATGCTACTGACAGGCAGCCACTCTGACTTCTGTGAGATGATGTCCTGAGACACTAAATTCTATGCAGAGTTGCGGAGGTCACACACATGGTCCTGTCAAATTCACGCAGTGGGGTTCCTTCTATACCCTTTTTCCTGTCCCGATCTCAGTCAAGATAACTGGTTTTATAGCAGCTTTGAGGATTTCAAAGTGATTTAGAAAATCAAGTCCTTTGAGGTAGAAAAGTATTCGTGTTCTGCACATAAATAGAAGCGGGAAGCAGAAAAGGTGCTCTTTGTTGAAGCTTATTTTGGCAAATCCATGAAGAAAACCAAGGACTTGCAAGTCCGTTTACTGACATAGTTGTCAAGAAAATGTCCTCCAGAGAACCTGTTTCTGTAGGATTTCAGACCTGGTGAATGCTGGAAAAACATCCTGGCCTTGCAGAAACCTCCTGAAAAAGAACTTCAGAAAGTTTGGAGGTCTTTATGGTCCTGCAACACTGGCTCAGGGAGGGTGTTAAGAAAATAGTAACTAAACATTAATGTAATCTTTGTTATTTTTCTTATACTTATCGGATGTGGTTACAATCAACACCCTTGGGTAGCAAAACTTGTTGCTGGTTTGATTCTCAAGTAATTTTGCAAGTAGTTACTAGCAGATTTGTGAAGTTTGGCACCAGACTATGCTATTTAAGGGTGGGATTTCAAAAGCTTCCAGTGGAATTCGGGGCACAGATCCCTCCGTTTCTCCCCTGCAAATAGATATTTTATTCTTTATAGTGGATTTATCATTATTGCAGTTTTGGCAAGAATGTATCAGCAAATTTTGTTGAACACCATTCCTCAGCATTCCATTACTTAAAAGGCATGGATTGCTTTGTTCTCACTTTTCAGGCAGCCCATCCAGTGGGTGATTTTTAAAAGTGCGATTAAATGTACAGTATTGTGCACCTCTTTTACACTATGTCAAGGATAAAGGGATTGATTCTGCTCTTCTTTTTTTTTATACTGAAGGTACTTTGCTAAAGTCCTGTGTGTGTGTATGTGCATGTTCTGGCCACCAGTGCAGCTCCATGCTGTAGGCATGGTTCATGTCTCTTGCTAGGACTGGGAGGAGCCAAGAAACCAGAAGAATCATAGAATGCTTTGGTTTCAAAGGGACCTTAAAAATAATTTTGTTGCAAACCCCTGCCATGGACAGAGGTAACTTCCACAAGACCAGATTGCTCAAAGCCCCATCCAGCCTGGCCTTGAACTCTTTAAGAGATGGGGAAGGTGCCACTTCTCTGCAAGTCCCTTTCAGCCTTTAAATTGGGGCAGAAAGTTTTGTCAGTTTATCATGGAGGAATGTTACTCCCATTAGTGCGGTTCTCAAGGTCAGGTTTGTTTTCCTCTTTACCAGCTCCTTTTTCTACCAAGATCACCCCATTTCACCTCTTGTAGGCTGCCCAGACACCACACATTTGAGCTGAAACTGGAGCTTTCTGGGCTTGCACTGTGGCTTGAAGAGTTGTTCACAGCCCCATCCCCAGTGTCCAGCAGGGATGAGCAGGGTAAAGCCTCCCACTGATCTGTCTGAGGATGGAGGCCAGGCTGTGCTCTGCTGCCTGCAGATGGTCCTGGTTCTCCTTGCAGGGTTCCGAGCGCCTTCTTCACCAAACAGCAATCCCTACCCCATAAGTGTCAGTGCACTGCTTCCAGAGCACTTTGCTGTGGTCCCTGCTGAGTTCACTGATATTTAAGCATGTCCTTGAAGTTTTGAGCACAACAGTTGGACTGAATGGGGATGTCAATGTAAAAAACACCAAAAGGTTCTGCCTGGTTTCGCCCTTCACCTTTGCAATTTTGTGGAGTTGCTCGCAGTTAAGAATAGGCGTTTCCTTTTCACATGCTGGGAATGCAATAAAAAACTAGAGAGCGTAAAAGGGAGCTCTGTTAGCACCAAGCCAGAAGTCCAGCCCAGGAGAAGCTGGAAAGAGTTTGAGAAAAATTCACATCTGTAACTGAGTAGGTTTTTATGTAGCAATATACATACTTAATTTATGCTTGCAGCGACAGCAGTTGTATATGCAAAGGCAGGCATGCAGTTACATGTGCACTTCTGCTTGGGATTCCAGGACTTAAGAAAGAAGTGATTATGATCATGGTTGAGTTATACTGTAACGGCTCTGAGTGTTGTATAAGCAGCATCTGTATGCTATATCATGTACATGTGAAACTATTTTTATTATATTAATTTGATTTCCCTGGGAGATTGCATAGTAACCGTTTGTGTTTCATGGCTGCACAGAAACTTGTCTTGCAAAGAGTCCTCCGTTTATTTACATGGCTCTTGATGAGGCAGAATGTACTGAGATGGTTGACATCTACACACTTACAGTTAGTATTTTTTACAATGAAAAATCCAGTTTGTTTGCCTCAGAGGAGTTGTCTCGTGAGATTTTCATTGTAATTGCAAACATGCAACTTTCCAATTATTCTATTCAGGTACATTTCTTAATGAATAACAAATTTGTTTTGATAAAGAGTTAGTCCTCTGTTCAGTGATTATGAGAGAATGGTTGGAGAAGATTGGTTGTGAAAGAGCTTTTGCGGTTGCCAGTGTGAGATCTGTTTCTCTCTATTTATTTATTTATTTATTATATGTTTCAAACAGTCATTTCCTCTTAGACTTCTCCCCATGATAAAACTTTTCACAGGATGTAATTTCCTCTTTTCCTGATTCTTCTAAGGCTTAGGAGAGTATGGTTCAGCAGTTCAGCCTGCTGTATTGAGCTACCTCCTTAAAAAACCAGATGCACAACACCTTGCCTCAGAGGCAGTGGAGTATTTAAACTTCTCCCTTTCCTGAGTCCATCCTTTAATTTGATTATTTACTGTCAATGGTGTTATCCGTATGGATGTGCTCAGGTATTTTAAGACTTTTCCTGAAGTATTGTCCACACTAATTTCTTATGGGAAAAGGTTCCCCTGGGGAGCTACGTGCTAAAATCTCCTACCTTTGCAGGCAGTGGTGAGTGGTGTGTTACCGCTGCATGTCTTGAGTGGAGACTTCAGGATTGCATTTGAACAGCCACCTTTGCTTCTGACTGTGTATTTTCTGAGGCTGACAGCTTCCAGTTTTGAGACTGCATCTGTGATAACCAGGAATTTTTTAACTTAAGAAAAAAAAAAGAAAAAAAACCCAGGAGGGAGGGTGCATGGATGATCAGTCCTTCATGGTTTTCATTCTTTGCAACACAATAGGAGGATAAAGAAATTACATGTGGAGAGATGGATTCAAAATAATTATGTTGATTCAGTATACAGAGATATGCCAAGCCTTGCCGCAGAGGTACTCGTGCTCTGTTTTGTGTGGCTTTTACATTGTATAGAGCAAGCCTCTTGAACACCACACCAGGCTTCTGAAATCTTCCAAGGGCCATTCCTGTATCCTACCAATCCACTTCCACAAGAAGTGCTCAGGGGCAACGGTGAAAACAGGAGGTTGTTGAGGACTGCAGAGAAAATTCATGTAATTTAACAGAGTGTAAAATTTTTTTGCAGAGGTTATTTTTTTCACTGGTAAAATAAATGTTCATCTCTGAGTTTTGTTAAAAGAATATTTAAACTAGAGGCAGTCGACTGTGTATCTCCTTGGTGGTGCTCTTCCCATTTTTTTTCAGGCTCTGGGTTTAATAATAGTAATGTTCTTGTCATATATTTTAGATAATGGTCATCGTATTTTTTTGTCTCCTTAGAGACACTGTGAAAATTAATTAGCTAGTGTTTATAAAGGACGACACTCAGATTCTGTTACTCTGACTAATTACTCTCTGAATACCTGTATTGATTTATAGGAGGAGCGTTCCCAGGACAGGATGATGTTTTGCAGGGAAAAGAGCATCCATATCTGGCCAGAAGTGCCCTGGGTTGACGCATGCTCCAGCCAACTCTGAGGACAATATTGTCAAATACTTGATCCTTACATATGCTATCTTACTTCTGCAGGCTCTGCAGGATGCATTTATTGCAACAGCTATCTTCCATGGTTTGTTAGACCACATAAAACATGCCTTGAGGGCGAAGTCCTCAGGAGGTCCTTCAGGGTCTGACAATTGGGGGAGGCAGTATCTCTTGTAGGCCGATATATTTATGAGTGCGTGTGTTTGGGTGCATAGATAATGTTTGTACATGTCAGATCAGGAGAAACCTACTTCAATATGTGTTATTTTTCTTCCTGATCTAACAAGTACAAACTTCAGCTGGTGGTAAGAGCACCACTTTGTAATTGTATTTAATAAGGAAATGGCCTGGAGCCAAGCACATAGAGATCCCAGTACTGCTGGCTTTGGGAATGCAGCAGGTCTCGGTCTCTGCGGTGCAGACACATCCTTTCCCTGCAGTCCATCCTGGCAAGGGCTGGGTGACTGGTATGACAGCTCCAGCCAAATTTTGTCACCAGAGAAACCAGGGCTTCAGGTGAAAACTAGGCCAGAAGAGCATGAGCTGAACAGTAAAATCTGATGACTAAACAACTACCAGGTTCAGTGGATCCCTGAGTTTAGCAGGGAAACTTGTTGTTCAGATAGCAGCAACGACTGAACTTCAGTAGCCCATACTGCAAAATCCACACCAGCCCTGTGCAGAATTATCCCATCCTGAGGCCAAGCTCCCACACTTCAGTTTGGTACTGACAAGCAGCTTCCTCTGGTCAAGGATGGAAGCCGTGCATTTGTAGCAAGGGGCTGGAGAGCAAGCAGCAGTCAGTGGTGTAAAGAGCTGTTAGCCCTGAACATCCCCAGTTTCATGGCTTGCAGTGCTCCAGGTCACAGTGCAGACCAGAGAGCGTCCAGAGCAAGACCAGCTTCTCTACACGACTTGTACCCCATTCTTTTCCTATAACCAGTCTCAACTGAAGAATAGTGTATCCCAGGCTAGGTATGAGAAGCGAAGGATGAGTATAGCCTGCTATGACTCAGAAGCAAAGTAACAGCTTTGGTCTGGCAGAGGTGGAGCTGGGTATATGTTGCAGCCCAATCATAATAAAGGTCTGGAGGCTATAAGTGGGGAAAACCATTCAGTCCCGACTTGGCAAAGCTCTTTAAAAAAGAGCTCTTTGCCCCAAGCCACAGAGCCTCCCAAATCTCAGTTGGTTCCCAGAATTCAGAGACCAGTGTTCCTACAAGAAATGAACACACACAGTTCATTTTAATAAGGATTGAATTGGCAGCTGCATGGAGTATTAGTTACAGGAACATAATAGACGCAGCAGAGGGAATCTTTAAGCCACTAGAAGGGACTACAGGGAATATCCTGTCACTCCTGGACTCTTTTCCTTTGGCTTCTTCCAGTCATGCAGCAGAAGTGTGCAATTCCAAGTTGGTGAACACATGAATACCTTGTCAGTGGGACAGTGCTGCTCTTGAGGCTTTCACCACTTCCTAGATTGCATAAAGGGCTGTGCTTTGCTGCAGCTTTTAGAGGTGTCTCTGCTTTTGTCGGCCTTTTTCATGTCTGAATATATTCTGGGTGTTGTGACCTTTCATCACAGCATGGTTTTTGTGTGACTCTTGCAATACTGCCTCATGTAACAGTAATGTGGCATCAACTCGGTTTTGCAGCCTCAAGGGTCAGATGTTGTGATGACTCAGTTTCTGCAGGGACAGAGACAATGTTCACCATCATGGAGGTTTGTTCCTGCAGAAACTGTGTGTGTGTGTGTGTCTGTACATATATTTTAATGGTTTATTTTTCTTTAAGCAACCTGAAATCTTTGTGGATACCAGACTAGATGCAGTGGAAATGTAAATGTGACTCAGTTCTAATTTTCTTTGGGACTTAATGGCTTTCCTTGTTGGAGCAAGATGTATGTTGTAGAAGACAGGCCTTGGATGAGATACTATTTCTGTGAAGCTGAACAGAGAAGCTTTCCTGAAACCGCATAAAAGCTGTTTAGGGCACGCTGGTAGTGGTGTACAAATGAGCAAACTAATGCCTGGAAAGGTTAAGATCATGACATCAGAGGAAGAACATGAAAACTACAAGTTTCAGCTCATTTGACAGCTTGTAAGAGAAGAAACCGAAGTTACTGATTCTCCTGATTTGGCCACTACATACAGCTGCTCATGTACTGCTGCAGCAAAGTGTCTTCCTCTGAGGCAGTCCCCTGCGTTCCCTGGATAAACCACTGAGAGTTAAACCACAACAAAATATCCTCGTCACTAAGTCTGCAGATCTGGAGGGGAAAGAAGCGAGGGATAGAAACAATGGATGTTTTTAGTTGGTTGCCAAGATTTATAATGATGATTACGATGATGATGAGTAGCTGAAGGAATGTTGCTTGCATTGTAAACCACTGATCTCCTGACACTCATCAGCAGAATTTCAGTTCTCAGATATTTTAGTGCTGGGGTGTTTTCTGTCCTTATCCAAGTGGTTTATTTAATACAGCTGCAGCCAAACCCCCAGTATGGTGGCTTCCAGCTGCAGAGCCAGTGAACCCCCTCCCCAGGCCCCCCCGAGCGGCTGCTGTGCTGAGGGCCCAGCACAGAGAGGCAAAGAGGCGGATGTCGCCAAGCAACATATCTTGTTTATCTTTTATTTATTGCAGGTATTTATACAGGGCAGGTCTCTCTGCTCCCAGCTCACAACTTTGCACCAGTGGCGGCTGCCGCTTGCCAGGCAGAGGCAGGGGGAAGGCAGGGGAAGGGGCATGAATAATGCAGTGCAACATATTTATCGACATTGTCAAGTTGAGCCTCAGATCAAGTTTAGTGGGTAAAGAAGAGGCTTTGAATTCCTGCCGTACTTCACATTAAGATTCAGATAACTTGATTTCGTAAAATAAGTGAGTCCAAGAGGCTGAAACACAGGAATGCTATGTACAAAATACACCTAGTTTTCTTCTTTCCTTTCTTCCCCGTCCCCCCCCGTCCCCCCCCCGCCTTCTTGTGTCACTAGTGTGGGATTTGATGTGGGGTGTAAATTGCCTGGAAAAGATTAGCTGGCCACAGACATCCTTCTCCTTTCTCCGCTGCACATCTCTCTCACTCTGTAGGACGGCTGCTGTGTGTGCTGAAAGCTTGTTCCTTCCAAATCCTCATGTAAATTTTGACACTTCATTGACATGTACCATCATTTGTAATTGTCAAGGCAAAAGCAGTGAACTATTCCAGTAAGTATGTGTGGGGTACAGTGCAGCTTCTGGGAATGGCCATCGTGCTGCAGCAGTGGTGGAGCAGCCCTGCCTGCATCCCTGTGCTCACAGCACCTTGGGCTTCCCTCACTGCCCCAGCCAGACTTAGAGAACAGTGATTTATGTATTTATTTATCTGTCTATTATTTATTAGAACACTGGACTAGGCCTCAAGAGTTATGTTCTGTCATAAACTACTCCAGTTGTTTTGAACGTGTCATTAGGGCTGGGATTTCCTTAAAGCAGGTGGCAGCGGTTCAACTTTTCTGCTGTTTGAAAGGAATGACAGCAAGTCATGAAGAACATCAAGGGGTGGGGAGGGAAGAAGCGAAGAGCAAGTTAAATTAGCATTGAGTACTTCAGAACCCCCCACCCTTCATGTTCCTATTTTCATCCCTGTGTGACATTTCCTTGCAGCACAGAGAGCCCTGAAACATAAACCATCCTTAGCTGCAGTGACTTTGCAGCACTGTGGACACAAATAACTTATTTCAGCAAAACTTTGGTATATTTTTATATGCTTAAGAGTGCATGTAATCTCATTTTAATATGAGTTGCCAGTTACATAAACTGCCCTTGTGTTTTGAGTCCTGGACACCAACATCCCTATGCCCCAGCTTTTGTTGTTACACCTTGGTTTGTCCCCTGCATTTGGGGAGGCAGGTGCTGCTCCTGGGCTCTGAATTCATCTGCAGCTGCTCACACACAGGTAGTGAGTAGTTCCTTAAGGCACAGTTCAGGAGAAGTTTATTGATTGATACTCCTTTTGGCTGCAAATAGTAATTGCAGATGAAAAAAAAACCCAACAAAATGAGTAAAGCTAGCTAGAAGTCAGCCTGGCCCTTGTGTGGTGTGAGGTACTTACTGGCTTATAGCCTCTGGTTTTTAAATGTCTGTGCAAGGACACCCTGTTGTGTGTATGTTGTGTGTGAAATTAAAATGGGATTTTTATTCAGTCTGCATTTTAAGTGCCTAACCTCTCCATTTTGAAGACATCCTTCTGCTTTGTGGGAAAGCTCATAGTCTTTAAATTGTATTTTTAATTGGGGGTGGGGGGAAGAAGTGCACAGGGAGTTTCATGGACAGTTCACACTGTCAGCTCAGCATTTCTGCACACTAGAAAAACATAAGTCTTCACAGTAAAAAAAAAAAGCCCCTGAAGAAATGCTCTTAATTCTAAGTAATTTTTTTATTTAAATGTGATGGGTCTGGGATTTTTTTTTTATTCAAACAAATAAATATTTTCCAGAAAGCAAACATAATTTCACTCTGTCTAAGGCACACAAGGGAAAGAAATAAATGATTACTTGACCCCAGCACAACACGATGCTCTTTTTTTCTCCGTTGTCTGGTTGTGGTGCAGGAATGTGCAATCTGCAATCAGAACTGGCAGATGCACAACTTTTGTTTGTAAAACTGACTTCATTATTCCTGCTTTCGGGGTGGGCTGGCCGAAGACATTTGGGATGCTGACAGTTTCTGGCCTTCCTGTTGAATCATCCATGTATTTGGCCTGGTTGGAAGGAGCAGTAGCATTGCTAAGCTCAGATCCAGTGTCCTGGGATTCAGGGAGCAGCTAAGATGTTTTAACCATAGCTTTTTAGCACTAGTTCTCATTATCTCAGCGTTATCATGGTTTTACTCCACCCTGTCCCTTGGTTTTGTTTTGACAACTGCTGAGACTACAGACTTCTTGGACCAGGGTCATCTTCTCACATCACATGCGAAGAGTAGAGCAGAGGTGGTTTTTACTGCAGCTTTACATAGCACTATCACATTACAAATAACTATGATCTAATGTTATATATCACCCTAGAGCTAAAAATCCCAGCCGCCCACCAGTACTTAGCTATATTTTACTCCTGATGGCTTGTGCAGTGCTGCACCTCCTGCTTGGTATCACTCTAATGACTGTCTTCCCTTATTTACCTTCTCAGATATCTGTCCTAGTCTGAAGTGATTCTCTTAGGGTTAAGACAAAGACACTGGGGACAAAAATTATGTGTGATTATGTAATTAAAGCCTGTATTAATTTATGCAAGGTAGTCTGAGCGGCCCAAACTTCTGCATTTCTTTTGGAGTTCTTGAATCCATCTTCCTATTTGTCTAGTAGGAAAGACTTTCTTTTTTTATCATTTTCCAAAGTGAAATTTCTTTATTTTCTTAATAGAAAATGCCAGTTCTACTATGCCCAAAAATGATATTTCTGTTTCCTTTGCAACCACTCATGGGGTTTGAACCACAGATCTACAGCACTGTTACAGAGGTCTCTGTCATGTGCTAATTAAAGGGATTCAAACCAAAGTCAGACAGAAGGGGAAAGCAGCAGCTTGGGGCCAGGTGTTAAAAAGGGGGTTTGATTCCAGCACA
This sequence comes from Drymodes brunneopygia, assembly GCA_013400955.1. Lineage (NCBI taxonomy): Eukaryota > Metazoa > Chordata > Aves > Passeriformes > Petroicidae > Drymodes > Drymodes brunneopygia. The sequence continues at coordinate 687,362 of VZTZ01001710.1, forward strand.
CATCACATCCCCTCCATGGCAATCCTCGGTTCATCATACTGTCACTGGCCTTCCCTTTTGTTGCCTGTCCATTTCCAAGTCTTGTTTGGAAACTTTCCCTTCCCAGTGCCATGAGACTGCCTTTCTCCCTCTCTCTCTGCTGTTATTCATCCCTCTAATTGTGTACAATGTTTTGGCCTGTAGTTTCCATAGAGGATTCTATGCAGGCTGAAGTTGGTGCTGTATATATGAAATCGTGATCTGTAATTTATATTTTCTTTGCTGTATAACTCAAGTTTATTAAATAAGGATGTGGCTGGATGTAGTTCTTAATATAAAGTAGACAATGCAATTTGGTTTTACCATTTCCTTTTGTTGATCCCTCTTTATTACTTTTCATCCCACTTAGAAGCACAGAACATTTGAATTGTGGCTTTGTAAGCATCATGACAGTGGGTCAGAGATGGAGGAGATGGAGAGGAGGTCAGCGGGAGTGACTTGAATGTCTGTGACTCAAAGTGACCAGCAAACTCCCTGGGAAGAGTTCAGTTTCTGTGAATCTCATCAGTCTGTTTATTTTATTTTACCTTCCTCGTATTTGATTATTGCTAGCACTTAGAAATTGTGCACTTAGGAATCATGTGACTTGGGACCTAAAGTACTGAACAGCTCATTACTATAGCAAAGCTCAATTCCTTTGTGTCTCGTGACACTTCTACAACTCAGTGACCTGGTTGGTGGCCCCAGCAAGGCCTCTGATCCTACCTTTTTGTTAGTATAGAGAGGAGAAGGAAAAAAAAGGAAAAAAAAAGCATTAAAATTAAAGTCTCATGACTGTAATGAAAAGGTTATTTCCCCTTCTCTCTCAAGTTAAGTTCTGTGCAATTGCAGCTCACTTTGTCCTGTCCATCTTGTAGTCTCATTAGCTGCTGGGCCACAGAGGAATTGAGGAGAGAGAGTTGGGGGTTTTATCTGCATGCTGTACCAGCGTGGAGGATTCAATGAGATGATGGCTTGTCATTTTTTATTAATGAGTTGGAGCCTGATTCATTATAGATGTGTGGAATGAGCTCGGTGTGGCTGCAGGGGGAGGGGAGGGACTCTGCCAATGAAGAGGTACCCCCAGCATGGGTCTTCTCCTGTGTAGCCCTGAGCAAACTGGCCCATCAGTGCAGCTTTGCCGTTGTGCTGCACAGCCCCGAGCGAGCGCGGGGCTCCGCTCTCCCACCGCCCAAACCCGCGGGTTCCAGCATGGCACAAGTGGCCCCAGAGCAGAAATGAGTATTTAGTGATGCTCAGAAATCAGGCATTACTAAGAAGGCATTGTCCCTCAGGGTCTGTCTCTCTGGCAGGTTGTTGGCTGAGAAAGTCTTCCAGAGTTTCTGTTTCAGGGTTCAATTGGCATGGTGGATTAAATCTTGGTCTCCCCAATGGAAGCAAATAGTTGTGGATGTCCTTCAGTCCTTCCTTGCATGCTGGTGACATGAGTCACGTGTATGTGTGATGTGTGCATATAAATACATATATATACACGTGTATATGCAAAAAAAAAAGAAATTAAATATGCTTTTTTATCAAAAGTAATGTGGTCAGAAGAAACCATTTATGTTCAGAAGGAAGTATGTCAAGTGCTGGGGAGGTTGAGAGCAGGTGACTCGCTCGCCCTGGGCACATCTAAATTCCCTTGAGTAGGAGTGGGCACTGACACTCTAAGGGACCCCCAGCCACACCACCAGAGGAAACCCCTCTTGATGGGCACAGGCAGAGGTTGAGTTGTGCCTTTTGCTGGCTGCTCCTGGCTCCGGCCACATGGGCAGGCTGGGCCCCAGTGTGCCTCTCCCTCACTGACCACACATGCCTCTGTGAGATGCTTTCTTGGGGGGGAGGAATTTGGATAGCAAGAGCTGTTGAATGTTGGAAAACAGGATTAAATACTTAAGGAGTATTTAAGACCAGTTTAAAGAGTGTTTAAGCCAGCTTTAAAGGCCCAGTGTAGGCTCTTCTCCTTGCACAAACTTAATTAATTCCATTTTTCTTGCTTCTGTGTTTCTGCCTATTGCTAGAAGCCCTGGAAATCTGAAAGAGGGGATCCTCTCTCACACTTTTTGTGCTATTTCTATGGATCAAAGAAGTGCAAGTAAATATCCCAGCCTTTGGAAGTGTCTGTGACAATAATCTGGCCTTTTGGAGAGTCATGAAGTTGTAACTAGAGGCAGAATAGGCATCATTTAGCTTGCCTGTTGCATTTTGTTTATTACGTGTTTAAATTTGCAAGCTCTGTGCTCTTTTCAGAGGTAGGTGACAATTCAGCATTAATCTCAGTGCAGGGTGTCAGAGTCATGCAGTTGCAGTTGTCTCTTCTTAATCTGCAGTGAAGGTCATGCAGGTGGAAGTTATCTGGCTGCTCTTTGTACACAGAAAAGTGTAAATTCTGCGTGTTTGGCAGTGGTGTCCCACTGGGAAGGTGTGGTGTGTCCCCCTGTGCCATGCTGGTGCACCCACTGGCATGCAGGTTTCTTCTCTATATCAAAACACCAAGAGGGAATAAGGCAATATTCTTGAGCGTCTTGGAAGATCGTTAATTTAACAGCTCTTGTTGAATAAGGGAAATTTTTCCTACTTTGCATTTACATTTGCCCTCAGATAAATTCTGGCTGAGGTTATGTTCTGGTGATCTTTAGAGGACAGAACATGCTGTTTTCCAGTCTTGTTATTTATAATCATGCAGTGATTCAAATATTTTAGAGGTAGCTGCACAACTGGGTACACAGGGAAATGAAGATATGCTGCTCCTGTCCTTGGTGAGAGCTTTCTTTTCGTACATTTTTCCAGGACCCACAACTATTTTGAAATGGTTGGGTGTACTATATAGAAAATTAAATAAAAACTCAGGGTGCTGTTTGTTATTCTCTGTTTGCAAGAAAAATAAAAGATCTAACTGTCCCTGTAGTAGACGTGCAGGCTTGAAAGGGTTAATGCAACAAACAGACCTAAAGGAATCTTTTCCCCTTGTAAAATATGCAGCCGTAGTGACAGCAGTATTCCCAGAGTCAAGTTATCTTTTACATTAGTGAATGTTGTTCCTAAAGCTTTAGCTGGGGTAATAAATGATTCATGGTAACCACACCTTTGTGCACAGCCGTCCACTTGATGTTCAGTCCATATACGCGACTTCAAGAAGCCTTGTGGAGGAGCTCCACGGCTCCAGTTCAGCAGCTTTCTCCCAGTAACTGTGACAGGGAGAAAGGCATTTGAGTAACAATTGGTAAGTCGCAGGGAAAGGTGTCTCTTCTGCCTCTTAAAGTGTAAATTAGCAGTGTTTGCTTGTGCTTTCTGTGCAACCTAAGTTTGATGCACGTTCCTGAGAGTCTGGATGTGGAGAGGAGGCAGCTGAGTCTATTCTTTTTGGAAGAAAAGGAAAATAGGAAGGGAACTTGAAAAGTCCTGTGTGTCAGTTCTCCAAGCACATCCCCAACATGCAACTAATGAGACCTCCCAGTGTGCTGGTGCTGCAAGACCCCCTTGCAGAGGAACTTCAAGTCAGATGACATTCAGAGGTGGGCTGGAGAGCAGGTCTCCCATTCCCTGACCTTCTGCTGATGCTGTTAAATGTCCAAGTCTCAGACTCTTTGTGCCCATATGCAGTGGTGGACCCAGGTTCCTTCTTCTAGAAGGTAGCTGACCCCAGTGGGGTCTCAGCTCTTGGTTTTGAAAGCTAAGGTTCAATCCCTACAGTCTCTGTATTTGTTCTGCTGGGTTAGTAACTGGATAATTAGTTGTGTCTCTTGATAGAACATGTCCAATGTGTTAACTTAACCTGACCCAAAAGCACAGTTTATGATAAACCAGTTAAGCCACTGGCACAGTTACAAATGCAGATCCAGAGAGTTGCTCATCTGATCTGGAGGATGGATTTTTACAATGGTTGGGAAAGTTGCTTTTGGAAGACTCCTTCCACAGATAGAAGGGAACTAACAGAAAGTTGCACATACAAGAGATGGACCCTATCTTTGCTCTTCCTGGTTGCATTTACCCAGCTGAAGAGATCAGGGCAGGACATTGTCTTTGGTCCTGCAGTCCAGTTTAACAATACTGCCCATATCCACATAGCTACATTGCTTTCCTCCCCAAAGCACAGTGGGCTTGCCTGCACCCCATCCTGGAAACAGTCCTAGGCCAGTGCTCTCCTCCCAGATGTGCCCACTGCCTCCTGGCCCAGCACAGGAGGGTGCTTGCACTCAGTCAGACAGAGGACCCAGTAGTTCCCTGGTGGGACTGTAGCTTCACTGATCCTGCTCCAATGGAAATGACTGAGAAGGTAACCACTAGATGTTGAGACCCTGTGATTACTACAGATAGATTTGTCCAAGCAGTAGGACTTGTGCAAGATTTTAAAAAATCTTAGAGAGTCTTCCTGTTGGGAGAAACAAAGTAGGCACAAGGTTGACCCAGTTAGGGATTAGATGTTGTTAAGAGACCATCATGTCAGGACACTGGAGGATGATTTATAACTCTCATTTGTGTTCTGAGATCCAGTGAGAAGTGAGTGGAAAGAGGAGTTATCGAAAAGCAGTCTTGGACTAGCCTGAGAAGTTTTTCAGCAGTTCAGAGAAGAGCCTAGAATTAATAAGGACAGCAGACATTCAGGAATGACAAATACTAATGAAGGGAATTTGTCCCAGTTAATTTCATTTTCTCTGCAAAAAGATGTGGGGGAGGTTTTTAGTTTTGATCTTGAGTCGACTTCCAAAGGGGTAGGACGTATGTCATTCCCTTGTGACTGTCCCCTGCATGAGCAGGAAACGTCATGCCAAGTGTGCAGCTGCCTCTCCCAGAGCCACGTTTCAGAGTGCCACACTCTCCAGAGCAGAGTAATGGATTGGAGACCTGTGCTTTATGTATCTCTCTCTCCTGCAGTTCATGAATAGTAAGCACAGTGGGTTTTACAAGGACAGATATGGAATGGCCTCCATTGCATTCAAGTAGAAAGTACAGCAAACAATTGATATAGCTCAGTCTTGGGCATTTGCTGGTTTAAAAGAAAAAACAATTTCCAACAATTGAGGGATCTTTTTCTTAGCAGACCAATCACAAACTTTTGAAGCATGAAATGAATTTCACTGGTCCTTGCCAATAAGCTTCTTTCTCTCATATTGGTTTTTATGAAATGGCTATAATCTTTGCAGGTAATGAATGAAAGCTACACTATGAAGTCCCGCCTAGCATTCTTCTTCTTGATTTATGGTGTATTGGTCAAAATAGTAAACTGATAATGATCGCAAAATAGCAATAAATCACTGTGGGATGATGTATCAGAAACAACAGAAAATGTTCTGGAGGAAGAAATTTGGAGCCATTTGGGGAACAGCTGGGTGTTCTGCAGATATGAAAGATACCAGAGAGTCCTCAAAAATACAAATTAAAAGACTCTCTTCCTTTGTTTCTGTCAAAATTGGGCTGTTCCTTGCTTCTGTGTGAAATAAGCTCAAGACATTTATGATGAATCAAGGTTCCCACACCCCCAGTGTATCAAATCTAATTAGAAAGTGCTGGTGGAAATCAATTTAGGCCAAAATCCTGTCTGGATCTGAAGTTGAGATCTGGACGTGATCATTCCAGTTTGTACAATTCTGCAGAACACTGGTATTTAGAGCTTGCTCCTGCCAAAAAAAAATGACCCTTCTGGATAAAATTCTGCATTTAATAGTTTTGTAATGATGAAGCAAAGTAATGTTTCTATCTTGTATTGCCTCAGCTTCTAGATAATACACCTTTTTTTTGTCCATCAGATGTGTTTTCAGACCATCTGTATTTTTTTGTTGATGTCGTATAATCGTAATACATTCTGACTCAGATGTGCTTTGTCAAATGATGTGTCAATAGATAAAATAACAGATGGACTAAAATCACCCCTGCCCAAATGTAGTTTGAAGACACCATGGTGTCTCCTGAGAACCAAAATGTTACCCAATCTTTTGGGGACTTGATCTATCCCAAACAGATCTTCCTAGAAAGATTTTGGGTTAAATTCTCCTTCTTGTCTTGTCTCTTAATGGAAACTTTCTTTGGACTTGGTGCTAATCATACCAATGAGCCAGCTCTGATTGGTACTAGCTTGCAAAAGGCCTCTTTTGTTCTTGTTAGAGTATCTAACCTCTAAATCTATTTAATACCCTTTCCCTGGTTGTCCATCATTATGACACATGATTTTCCAAAGGATTTACTATTAGTTAGCAGCACAGGGCTTTCTCCCTGGGGTAGCAGCTACTTGCAGTGAAGAAAATGCATGTTCGATGTAGCAATTTGTCTTTTTTTATATATTTATTATAAGAGTAAATGAGTTATTGTAGGGGACTTCAATATTATTGCAAATTAGGTGCTACAAGCCAAGCCATGCACATTTGTTATGTTTCCAGGCATACACAGCATGCATAGCAGTTCAAAAATCAGCAATCATATTATATCTAGGCCTTTTCCTGGGCAGCTGCTACTTTGCAGGTATTTTTGTAGTGTGACTGTTCCATAACTCTGCTTACTTCAAATGAAGAGAGGGGAGAATCTGTCACAAAAGTGATTGCTATAAAAAATGTTTTGATGAGCATGAAGGCATGAATTACAAAATCTCTCAAGATTTAGTTTCTAAAGTAGGTATGGGCTAATGAATATACAGAGAGCATTGCTTGTCGTATATTTCTTCTATAATAATAATAATTTATTAAGTGGTTGGGTGTTCTTTTTACTTGCACCTTTCTGGATGTACTTGTAAGCTGGAAACTTACTGAAATTATAAATTGCTCCTCTGTTCACAGAAGTGCACAGATTTGAGCAAAGTACACAGAATTAAATCCTACCTGACGTCTGCTTCAACAAGGGACATAATTTAAATTAAGTCAGCAGATTAGTCAAATGTTTTGGTTTCAGTGGCTCACCAAAGCTGGGGTGTCTGTTTTGAGTACGGATTGAAGGGAGTTCTGCCCTTCAAGCTTCTGAGTTTCTGGTGTGGGGAAAAACAGACTCTCACCAGAAAAATCCCTTTTTGTGTAATTTCATCTCACAAGGGTGCAGAAATGGACAACCAGGCAAGAGCCCCGTGTTCAGATCTTCTGCTTCCCAAATTGAGCCCTTTTTTCTGGTTTAGCCATCAGCTTAATCCTGGATTTAGAAACTAATCTGGATTCAAACTCAGTTTCTTTTGATGTTCCTGCAGGACGGGTGGTGTCTGGTGGGAGGGGAAAGCACCCTGTGTACAAAACAGTAAGGAAAAAAATTCCGAAAATCTCCCTGGCTCCAACGAATTTCAAAGGAGAGGAATTGATAAGAATGTGGAACCCTTTTGCATCTTTTCCTCTTCTGCTTTTGCTTTTTTTTTTCCCCCAAGAAGAGAACCCAATGTGTCATGTTTCGTGTAGCACTGGTTGTATTCATCATAGGTGACCTGGATCATTTGTACTTGTGGTTTATAGTCTCTCGACATGCATTGTTTTCTCTGGCTTGAAATATAGCGCATTAATGAGGAATGTATCTGTTCAGATGTACGCAGTCAGCTCATGAAAGATGCTTTGGTAACACTTAGACTAGTTTGTCAACAGCGAGCATTTTGGCAGCTGCAGAGAAAAAAAGCATCCCAAATTCATACAAGAGACTAAGAAAATCTGACATTTAACTTTGTGAGCCATGTTTACACATGCTGAAGCTAACTTTGTAATTAGGCACGTTGTAACCTCTCTAATCCAAGCTCCAGTGAAGCAGCTGTCATTTTACAGTTAAATGCATATCCACTTCTGATGGACCTGTGTTGATACTTCTGTTCCCCCTACGTTGGGAGTGAACTGCAACAGGGGTAGTAAACAGCCTGAAAAGGTACAGCAGCATTGGAAAAGAGCACCAGGGTTGCTCACAGCAGTTCATATCAAGGAGTCAGGGATGAGCATGTTTGGTGAGAGAAAGCAAGGATGCTGGCAGCATGGTGGGAAGCCTGGGGAGCTGGTGCCTGCACCATCGTGCGACCTCCAGCATGGGAGACTCACACCAGCCTTCGGTCTGTGTGGGGTGGCCCATGCAAGCAGCCCCTGTTCCTCTTGCTCTGTGGGCCCCCCATATGTTCTGTGCTGTCCCACTGAGCACGAGCAGCTGGTTCTTGCCAGTGTCCAGCAGTGGTTCCCTGTGTGCCAGCTGCTCGCTCTTCCTGATGTTTGCAATGACTACAGTGGCATCTTTGCTCTTCTTTATTACAGAAAGGGGTCACCTTTTACTATTTTCCTGTATAAGATCTGGAGTTGTTTGGTGGTATGAACAGAATTACTGGGAAGTGTTGGGAGTCCTAAATTTAGCTCTTTATTTGGCCCCAGCTTATGACTCTGTGAGTACATGCTTTAGCAGTGCCTTGGAAAGCTGTTAGTGGACCAGTTTGTAGCTGTTGACTTCAGTAAGCATTGGACTAGGACCTATTTGCAATGTGATATTAGATCTACAGGAGCATTGGGAACAATTTGAATTGTGTTCCCAGTTACCAAGGCAAGCTGTAAAGACCTTTCAGACAAATTTGGGAAGGGAAAAACATTGTTGCTATTTCTCCATCAGAGAAAGAGAAGGAAAAGAATTTCCTTACTGAGAATTTGTGCGGTTTAAGCAGTTGTGGAGTACAATCCTATCACTGCACATGAATGCAGCTTTTTCTTATCGATATACAATCATCCTGAAAGCTGTCTCAGTTTGGCAGAAATTATTTTATTTGCATGCTGGTTCCTTGTGTATTAATGGATTATGGGTGCCAATCTGGAGTGGCATCCTAAGGACAAAGAACATGACAAACTACATCTTGAAATCTATCTTAACTTGCATAGTTCAAATCTCAAGAGGCAAAACTCTGTTATAAGTATTCCTGTTGAGTAGTAACAAGTCGTCCCATTAAGCAGGAGCTAGAAATCAGCATGTCTCTGAGACAGCACAGCAGCATTTATTCAGAGACTGAATTGTGGGCGAGATGAGCGGCGCTGCCTTTGTACTTTGCTCTGAAATACTTATCCCCCTAACATCCCTCTGAGCTCCTGGGCTTCCAGAGGCCAGGACTACCTCTTAATCTTTGTTTGCATTCACCTCTCGAAGATCAGTATTTTCTCATTACAAATTGCTGTGCTTTTTAAATGGCAATAAAGGTAACTTTTAGCCCAGAGACTGAGCCAGTTGTTTGGTTTAACTGAACTAGGGGTGTATATTTAGGGGCTTTCTGATTCACAGGAATTTGTATGTATACATTCTTAGGAGAATCTTTGCTGTCAGGAACCTTTTTTCTTTGTATGGAGACTCTATCAGAGGTCATGCAGCACACTTTGTAGGAGCTGAGACCATAAGGAATTTCTCCCAGCTGTACAGAAATCATTATTGCCTTTAATCATTTAGTATTCCACAGAAATAGTATTGTCGTCATCTTTTTTTCTTTTCCATGAGCCACTCTAATATAAATGCATCTTTTATGTTCACAGATTTGACCAAACCAGTATGTTATTTCAGCTACTTTTCATTAACAACTTGGGGTACTTTAGCTGTGCTGTAGCTTTTTCATTGTGTTTCTATGCTACTTTACTGTTGAATGAAATTTAATACATTGCTTATAATTAGCAGTGAGGAATGTTACCCTCTCATCAGTTTGCTGCTATGAGGCTTGCTTAAAGATTTTAACAAAGGAAATATTCTTTACTCTTGAAATACCTAGCAGTTCTGCCCAGGCTGCTCAAAATAAACATTGTTTTTGAACCAAGCTCTTCCCTCCTACCCCCCCCCCTTCCAAAACAAACAAAATATCTTCAGTGGCCATCAGATAGAAATTTGACCCTAATTACATGCTTTGTCTATTCATGCCATGTAGTGGGGGTCCAGAGAGTGATAGTTTGAAACTGAATGCACTTTAACATACCATCAGGTGCTGGCAGAAATACACAGCATGTGTGTTGAAAGGTTTAATGAGAGTTATGTGCTCTTGTAAGCTTCAATTTGCATATGTGAAGTGAGGTGGATTTTTCTTCTATAGTGATTAGCTCTTCTGAGAGAAGCCCAGAAATCCTTACTCAGCTGTAACTCCTGATGCTTGGTCATTGTTCATACACTTGTGGTATAAATTAACTTTTGCATTAGTTGAATTTCCAAAGACCATCCCATTTCCTGCATTGCTGTGGGTTTTAATTGTCTCTGGGGCAAATCTCCAGTGCTCAGCTCTGCAGTTTTACTTGCCACCTCTTTCTCCAGAATCAGGATGCTGAATTTCAGGGATGGGGAGGTGTTCCATGGAGCAGCTACCCAGTTTCTTTGCTAGTTAAGTCACCACACCATTGCTTACACTCCTGGGCACTTCTCTGGGAAGTCTGGGAAGGCAGATGGCTTCTGCTACTTATAGCAAAGGTACCCCATCAGTGGCTGGGTACCTCCAGCCCCAAAAGCACCTGGAAAGGGATCTGCCCAATCCAGGTTCTGCTCAGTGGGAATTTTTATAATCACTGTGAAAATGGGAAAGCATCGAGTGCAGTGGTGGTCCCTTGGGGCCAGCTGATGGAGCAGCTTAGTAGGTACAAACGAAAACAGCAGCAGTGAGGATATTCATTTGCCCATGGCTTTGCTTATGTCTGTGTACACCCAGGTGAGGTTGGTTGGTGTCTCAGACCTGAAAGGTGCTGCAGGTTGGTGCTGGTGTGGAAGTGCCCACATGAAGAGCTGAATCACTCAGCAGAAGGAATTCGTGCTCTTCCCTGGGTTTTTATGGCCTTGTTGCACTCAGTTCTTATGCCTCACTTCTCTTACTGAGCTCAGTAAGCCACACTAAGGTCCTGTCCTTCCCAAACTCAGTGCCTCTTCTTTAACACAGACAAAAAACAGTAACGTTAATGTTGTTTCACTTCCTTTGGTGGTTCTTTTTTGTTTGTTTATTTCCTTGTTTTGAATTCTGTTTATGACTTTGGTTTCCCTGATGTATAGGAAATGGTTATGGTAGTTCTGCACAGACATTATTTCTAGTCAGTGACCTAAAACAAAACAAGAAGGAGAGAGAAAAAGGAGGAGATTGTCTCTTAGTTACAGAACAACTAGTTTGTATTGAGAAAGAGACTAATGCTTAAAGAATGCACTGTAATTTGTATTGTAGATCTAATTTGTGTGAGTCTAAAGTGCAACCATGCACTAGTGTGTTCGCAAAAATTGAAACATAGAGATGTGGGAAGAGATAGAATTTAGTTTCTAATTTGTGCAAACATTTTAATCTCCCTCTCACAGAAGATTTGTGAAGTCTCTTCAAGCCCAGAATGTTTAATTGTTCAGGCAGAGCTTTTTCAATAGGGCCAAAGTAAGCAGGGACAAACTTGCAAATGATCACTTCCTTGGCCTCCTTTTTGACCAAACGTGCACAACAAGTAGTGTGGCCAGCACGCTGAGAGAGGTGATTCTGCCCCTCTGCTCTGTGTTTGTAAGACCCCACCTGGAATGCTGCATCCAACTCTGGGGCCCCCAGCACAAGAGAGCACAGAGAAGGCCACAAAAGTGACCAGAGGACTGGATCACCTTTCCTGTGAAGACAGGCTGAGAGAGTTTGGGTTATTCACCTTGGAGAAGAGAAGGTTCAGAGGAGACCTCAGTGACAGCCATTCGATACTTAAAGGGGGCCCACAAAAAAGATGGAGAAAGGCATTCTACCAGGGATAGAGTGTTGTGGTTTTAAATTGAAAGAGAGTATGTTTAGGATGAACATTAGGAGGAAATATTTTACTGTGAGGGTGGTGAGGCACTGGAGCAGATTTTCCAGAGCAGCTGTGGATGTCCCATCACTGGAAATGTCCAAGGCCAAGTTGAATGGGGCTTTGTGCAACCTGGTCTAGTAAAGATGGCAGGGGTGTTGGATTAGTTGATCTTTGAAGGTTTCTTCCAGCAGAAAACAGTCTATGAATCTGTGATGATAGGTTTTCAGGCTTGAAGCATGAATGCTGAATGTTTCAGCAGCATAAGACACAAGCTGTGTGAAAGCATCACAGAATCTCAAACTGGACTTTGAAAATCTCTTTGAATGCTCTTGAAATAATTCTGTGAGTGTGCTGAGGCTCATTACACCCTCTTCAACCTGCTCTTAAGAGCGTACAGATTTGGAGTGTGGCTTCCCTTTAGGCTCTCTCCCAGACAATTTGGATACTGTGCTCCTGGTAATACTGAATGGTGTGCCATAAGCAGGCTATTTTATATTTTGCACACACCCAGTCATCAATGGCTTCCTGCTTGGGAGCTGTGGTATTCAGACACTTCAGCAGCAGCAAAGAGATGTAAACACATTTACACCCTTTAAGTCAAGGCCAGAAGAATGTTGGCCCATCCCAACTAAGAACATAATAACTTGCTGACTAGCACAGGTCCAGCTCATGTACTGAGGAGTTTTCTGGAGTAGCCCAGACTGGTGGCTGCATCCCAGGGAAGCTCCCTGACTCTGGAGCTGACTGAAGTAAGGGCCAATTGCAAAGCCATTGCTGTTTTCTTTCCTCTGCTTTGTTGTGTTCTTGAGGGATGATGGCCATTTTGGTCGTAGTTTATTCCAGCGTAGTGTTTATTTCCCAAAGTAACCATTGGGTTGCCAATTCTATTTCATAATGGAAAGATGAGCAGAAATCACGTTGAAACCCACCATCAGGATCTGCTTGGGCAAAGCCCTGTTATTTCATAATCAGCTCTGATGCTTTTGGCCCAGCTGTTTGGGAATCAGTTCTAATTGTCTTACGAGGCCAAATTTCTGGTTTTTTCTCAGCTCTGGCATTGCTCCTGCAGTACTGTTATGATGTCTGGCTCCAGTGATGCTTACAGTGAGTTTGTATGGACGAACGCTCAGGATGGAGCAATCATACCTAGACTATGCTTAAACAGAGGCTTCAGTGGATACATCACCCTGCCTTTGGCTGACACCACAGAGTGGCAGTCCTGTGTTTGCAGCATGGCAGACTTGCTTTGCATTGGAGTCACTGTTTTTGTGCCTTCTGTGTGTAAGTGCCAGTGGGCAGCACTTTACAGGCACTTCACTGCAGTATCAGTGTTCACCACTGAAGACTTCCAGAGTGCTCCAGGAAAAGCTCCAAATGGCTGAGAATATGGGCAGTGAAACCTGCCTCTGTGTGCTTATTAGCTGATCTACTGATTGATTTTTAGTGCATTTTGAGAGTATGTGTGGTTTTTTTACAAGAAGCAAGTTGCTATTGCACCTCCAGTCTCAGTGGCCTTAGAGGACTTCTGCACACATTTTTACAATGGGTCTTTGAAGGCAGTGACTCATAAATGGGTTTGGCCTGATTCCATGGAAAAGTGATTTTGATCCCTTCCAACAAGGGGCACCACAGCCAGTCTGTGTCAGCCAGCACAAGCTCTTTTCTCCTTCTGTGTGTTCACATATCCTGTGAACCCATGACAAATCTGAGCATGTGTGTGGCAGTGTTTTTCTTTTCTAAGCTAAAAAATGTAGTAGCAATGGTCCAAGTCAAGCCAAACCTAAGCTCTTAGATACTTTGGGAATGTTCCCATTACAACAGATAGGAAAACTTCCATTGCGTAGAAGGGACTTTGCAAATACAAGTGAAAAGAGACAAATGGAAAGCTCATTAGAATACAGTCATTAATTCTTGAGTTAAATTAACAAGGTTAAATATAATTTAGTGAGTTTTTCAGTGTAGGTCTGCCCGATTCATTAACAGGAATTTAAAACAAACACTGTGATAACCACATTTCTTAAGAGCTGCATCAAAAGTGCTTTGGCAGAAGGTCAGCCCTGGATCTGTGATATTTTGGGCTACCCCATGCTCCTGGGACCACTTTCAGTGTTTAACATGCAGTGAATAAATAAGCACTCTGGATCTCTTTTTTTTTTTTTTCTTTGTTTTTTTCTTCCTCTGTGTGTGAAAGGCTCTGAGAAATGGTATTGGCAGAAGGAACACCTTGTGCAGATCAGAAGAAAAACTGCTCTTCTGACTTGAGCTGACTCCTGCTAATTACATGGCTGGAGATGGACTTTAGGGAAGCTGCCCCAGGGCATTGTCCTGGACAATCCCCACCAATTTAAGACCGGTCAGGCCAAATGCAAAGAGAGCGGTGATTACTGAGATTATTTTCTTTTCAAACTTGCTCCTTAGCTCTACTTTGCTGGGTGTTGGTTTTCAAAAGGGCCTTATAATAAATGTGGGTCATCTATATATAGCCCAACTTTTGTTCGTTTGCACAGTTCAGAAAGCCTACTGTTTGAGGTTAGCCTTGAGTAAACTTGTACCATTTACTTTGGAGCATTTCAAAGGGAACAAAAACACAAATCATGATGAGGCTAATAAGAAGTTTGGGTGTTTAGTTTAAATGTGTACACAGCAATCATTGTAGAGGAAGTCCTTCTCTTTGGGAGTACATTATTATTAAGCAGCATTGCTGTTTGCCTGGTTTTGTCTGGTCCGCAATTTGCATTCACTTGATGGATTGCCAGGGTCGGAGGTGCACTACTTGGGAAACACTGAAGTGCCGTCTCAGCAAACTCTTAAGAGGAAAGGAACACTAATACAAGCATTTGCCCAAACTCCTTGAGTCTTCTTAGGCTTCCTTAGGCTGTGCTAGATCAATATGACAGTTTGCTAAGAAGCTTTGGACATGCATTCACAAACTCTCTCTATTGGCTTTCTTGGCATGTTATTCAGGAGGTAGTTGCTAGTGAAACATGTCTGCTACCAGCACGGAAGATTTATACATGCATTTTCTTCTCCTGCTAAGTGATTTATTTACTAGCAATAATGCCTTGCCGAGCTGCTTGGTCCAGTTTGCAAGACTCCTTATGTCGACCCTCAACAATCTATAGATGAATGGGATCACTATCGTGCTCTCTCTCTCCCTCTCTCCTGTTTCCCTCCCCCTCTCCCCTTTTTCCTTTTTAAAAACAGTGGTCACATGGTTCCAATCCTCCTATTCAGTGGAGATGGTCCCAAGCTGATGAACATTTCTTTCCATACTATGCACAGAGGTAAGTTCTCTTGTGCCACCTGTCTCAGAGCAATGAGGGGTTTGCTTGCTTGCTTTAACTGTAGTTATTTGCTTTCTGACTGCTTACTGTCAGCTGCTTGCTAATGGATGGGGTTATATGGGAGACAAGTTATATGGCTTATTTTCTGTGATCTACAATCCCTGCAAAATTGAGCAAAAATGTAATTTTGTGAAAGTTTTTAATGGCAAACACTTTGTACTGGCCTTTACTCACAGAGCACTCAAATCTCGTGTTCTCGGGCCACCGGAATCTCATGTTGGTGCTTTTCAGCCTTTCCACTCACTGTCTGGCTTTAATTTCTGCCTGTCCTGAGCACTTGGTGCGATTCAACTCTTTTGCTTCCCACTGGCAAAGTATGGGGGATTGGTTGCTCCAATAGCTCTCACTGTCAATCCCTGTGCTGGGGAGGTGATGCAGAGGTGAAAAGTGACCAGATTATTCCCATTTTTATCTGTGATGTACCAGTGGTGCTCCTCATGTCATGTACAGGAGCAATGGAAGCAGTCTGGCCCAGATGCACCAGGTGCTCACCTTCCCCTGAAAGCCCTGTGGCCCCACATGCCAGGGAGATGCTGGCCCAGCTGTGACAGGGCAGAATTCCCAGCACCTGCCGTGGCTTTGAGCAGTGAGACCTCTCCATCCACCACACACTGAGTTTTCACTTAGTGGTGGAAAGTGCAGTTCAAGATTTGGAGCTTCCCATCCTTCTGGGGAGTGGGGTCTTTGTTTAGAGAGCTCCCGAGCACTTTTGGCACCATCTCCTTCCCCAAATGCCTCAACAGATATATGATTCCTTGGACATGTGATGTAAAAATGTTCCAGGGCATCTTAAACTATTTCGCGTTTTATTAGCCCTGCCAATTTCTAAGCACACCTTGAACAAATTCATAGTTGGTGGTTGTGGCGTATGTACCTTGGCTACCGTGGGTGGATAAAAAATGTTTTATACCCCCGAGGAGCAGCAAAAGTGCGAGTGAGCTCCGTGCAGCAAGGGGAGCAGGAAAGTTGGATTAAATCATGTCTGTCTGCCTGTGGTTGAACTAGCAATAAGGCATTTTCAATCAGAGGTCAGGGCCGTGGTCACATTTGTGCTCCAGTTTTTGCTTGCCGTAATTTTCCCTCATACCAGATTCTCTGTGAAACACCAGAAGAGCCGAGACACTCTGTGTCTGACCTTTTGGGGCAGGATTTTTCAGACAGTCCTGTTTCAATTGAACTCGCTGCCAGAGCATGCAGGAAGGAAGCGACATGTGTTAGTCATACGCCCTGGTGTGTGTTTAGCATCCAATTTGTGTACAGTCCAGGAATAACCCGGCATAATTCTGTAAAGCTGGACTCACGCTTAGATGTTTTGATGTTTGGGCTAGGAGGGGATTTCTTCATACATGAAACAGGCTTTCGGCACTCGGGAAGGATCAATACCTCCCCCGGGGAGCTCAGGCAGGGAAAATATTTTTGTAAAAGATGCCAGAGCTCGTCCTGCACACGAGCGTCTCAGGCTGTGTGAGCGTATTTCAGAGCTGAGGTTTACCTGCCCTTACCCACCCAAGTCCACCACGTGGGCACCCTGCCTCGGCTGCACGGGCACATCCCACCCCAGGACAGCTGATGTGTGCCAGCAAAAGGCAGATTGTGAGAAGTGTGGGAAGAGCCTGAAGCACGCTCGCCTTGCTCACCAGCCTTTGGAAACAGCGCTGGGGGCAGCCGCGCCAGGCTTGACATCTTGAAACAACATTAATTAAAAGTAACTTTTTAATCCTTGAGGGAAGAGAAACTAGAAGTGACAGTCTCCTGGCTACAGCCCTTCAGTTTTAATCCCAGTTTTGACTTTTTGCCGGGGATCAACAAGCCACAGAGAACAAAAACATATTTTAAAAGTTTCTTTCAAGGCAGATGAATGTTAATCATGAGGGTGGGATTTCTGGTTGTTTTTTGGTTGATTTTTATGTGTTTTGGGGTGGGTTTTTTTTCCCTTTTTTTTCCTTCTTTTTTTCATGTGTGGGTTTTGGTTTTGGTTTTCTGTTTGGGTTTGTTGGGGGGCTTTTTGCTTGTTTGTTTGTTTGGTTTTTTGGGTTTTTTTTTGTTGTTTGACTGGGTTTTTTACTGCTGCTGGTCTGAATGAACTGGAACAGTGGAGTGCCTCACTTTAAATGGGTATCATTCTGCTCCTTTATCTAGGACAGTATTTCTGCTCTTCAGCATTCACAGTCGTACATTCTGTCTGGCTGTTTTTGGGACATCAGGCTGCTGTGCAGATTGGCCAGAACTTTGTATCTCATGAGCACAATGCTGGGACAGTCTGTGTGAATTGTCCTTGACTGTGGTGCTCTATGGTGGGAGGAACTGGGATGAGCCAGTATTTGGCTCCATGCATTTGTTGTCCTTGAAAATGGGTTCTGAAGCCAAGCTGGAAGGAGAGTGATGCAAGAGAGGCTGGAGATGCTGTTTCTCTTCTTGCTGCAAAACCCCACGCTGTTTTCCCTCTGACACACCATGCTAGTCAGTACATTTGCTCCCTCACAAGGCCTTGGCCCATTACTAACTGGAAACACTTCAGCAGACCTTCTCTTCCCAGCTACCTGTTACAGCAGCAAGCCCAGGATTTCCAAATAATCCATTGATCCAAAAATGTGTGTGTGCAGTATTGCAATTAACATTCCTTCTGAGTGCCTTGCATTAAGCATCTCTATATGTGTCTTGAAGGAAACCTCTGAGAGATTGTCTTTTATGTAGGAGTTATAAGAGATTTCTTATGGCTGAGTTCACCTATAGAAAATACAGAATTGTAAGTCTATGTAGTTCAAGAAAGAAACTGAATTAGCCAGACCCAGACAAGAATAAGTTAACAGTACTCACTAAGGAGCCTTGAGTGGAATTGGAAAAGAGAAAAATGGCATGCTGATAAAAACAAAAGCTTAAAAACTTGAAAACCTTCCTTCCCCCATCCCCATCTAATCAGTCCAGGACAGAGCTGGAGCAGGGGGAGGAGGGAATGTGGGATTTACTGGATGTCGGTGGTGTATCTCCTCCTTCCCTTCTTTATTTGACCCTCTTTTAGAGGAATGTTTAGCAAAGCTGTTTATTTTGCATAAACCCAAGTAATAATGTGGCCCCGGGTGACAGGACCTGAATGAAGATGACAGCAGTTTGATTTAACGATTAGCCACCTGACCCGATAGCACCTCTGGAATCTCAACTGCAGAATAAATTCCCATTCTTCCCACATGGGCTGCATGTTAATCACGGGAAGAAAAGCAAAGGGTGGTTGCAATAGGGCCATTGTTCCTGGAGGCGAAGGCTTGAAAAGAAATTGCCCGTTCCTGCCTGCTTTGTGCTGGCTTCACGCTGAGTCTTGGACACTCAAGTTTCTTTTACTGCTTCTGCATCCCCCCTCCGCCAAAATACTGGTTTCCAATGGGGTAGATTCAGTTGAGTTCATTCAGCGAGGGACTTGCCTTCCCCCTGAATTATCACTGTGTAGTTTCTAGTATTTGTTTCAGCTGAAAATCAGTGCTCGCAGCGCAGGAGTCTATTTGCAGAGTTAGCGGAGCAAGTTGCTAAGGAATCCCTGCTTTTTCCAAACGTTCCCTAAAGCAGCTTAGCAAAGTGGTAGGGCTTTGTTTTGAGGGAAACCAATTTGGGGAAAATCTTGCTGTGCTTTTTGTTTCCTCCCTCCCCTCCCCCTGCCCTCCAAACTCTTTCAAAGCCCTCGCATTAAGCACGGCTGCAGTGGTACAACCCTCGCCTTGGTGGGCTAATATTCACTTACAGTTCAGCCTTCCAGCTTGGTAGCACAGGGAGAGATGTGGCAAAGGGGAATTAAAAAATGATTGCAAAGTCAATGGTTTAAAGAGTAATTACAGAGTCATTAAAGGTTATTATGGGGAAATGTTCAGCTGAGCAGCGATTAGCATTCCTGATACCTCAGGTTCACCATGGCTTGAGGACACAAGTGAGATGAGTTGTTGAGGTCTCTGCTGCAAGTGGATGGCTGTGGCAGCGAGCCCTGCATCTCCTCTGGGGTTGGCAGGCTGCTGCCATGGCTGGGCACTCACTGCTGGCCTCCTGCCTCCCCCAGGCCACTGGCCCGGCCAGCACCTGCACCAGACCAATCATAGCAGCTCCAAACTACACACGGCTGTGCTCTGCCCCAGAGCAACACTCGCTGGGGTTGGCTTGTGGCTGCTGATTCCAGCCAACCATTCAGACCTGCCTCAGTCCTGCTCTGATTCCTTCCTGTGCAAAAACCTTCAGGTGCATTGGGATTCAGCTCTCACTCAACGTGGATCTTAGAGGGTTGCATGCTGCCATTTACCTCTGCAAATAATTTTGGAGGTTAAAACTCCCAGCAGGCAAATGCTTGAAGCCAGCACCTGAGCATTGCCCTTGCACACTCACTGCAATGTACTTCTGTGGCTGTGTCACCCAGTGCCCAGAGCTGCTGGACTCTGGGATGCTGTCCCTGGCATTGATGGGCCTTGCTCTGTCCCTTTGGGAAGCTGGGAAAGCCTGGTGCCCCTCCATACTGTAATTGTGAAAGTCTTGAGGTGCGGCAAGAGCAAACACTGCTGTCTTGTGCATGTTTGCATTTGTTCATATGCAGTGAAAAAAATCTACAAATCAAAGTCAGGTCTGTTGTGTCAGTGTGAGAAGAGTGAAACACTGGCCAAAGTCCCTGATGTTTTATTGTGGGGAAGGCCAAATAACTCTTTAAACAGATAAAACACATTGGTAAAATAAAACTAAGTATTAATGGCAGTATTGGCAAATTATAAATATTTAGGTACAAAGCAGGTACCACTCTCCCTGCTCAGGCACTTGGTTTCTGGTCTGTGCTGCTGTTTGGATTTTCTTTTGAGCCTTGAAAAGGGCATTAATGTGTTGCCAGGAAATACTATTTCCAAGGTAAATTTAAAAAAAAGAGATGGGCAGAGGAACCCAGCTGGAGCCCTGGGATATGCAGAGGCAGACCCCGCCGGAACCCGGTGTTGGGGCAGGAATGTGCTTGTGCTTGAAGGGGAGCAATGGATGAGTGCATCCAAAGCAGATCCCTGGGCAGTGAGGAAGACTCAGACTTTCTCCTTGGATCACATAAAATGGGATTTGTTTTCAAGGTTAAAAAAAAATCAGGGATGAGAAAAAAGCTGTTTCCTCTGAGGGGAAAAAGCAGTTAGTTTGCTTACCAAACAACACCTCAGGAGGAAAACACTGACGCCCTTTCACCACGGCGCTGCCTGTGTCTCCCTGGGATGGAGAGACAAGGCACGGCCTGCCAGCCCTGCCGGCTTCCCCTGGGACCACAGCCCATTCGAGGAGAGAGGCTGCGCTCTGAGCCTGTCCGGACAGCTGGGATTCATTTCTGCTTTACAAGAAAGCCTCTCACTGCAAATAGCTTTTGCAGATCTGTAAGATGTCGGAGCGGCACAGGGAGGGAAGGAGGCCTCACTTTCAGCTGCACAGGGCTCACTTCTTCCACAGCACTGCTCTATACCAGGCCCTGTGTTCCCCCTGTCAGATCCATCCTACTCTGCTGCCAGTGGGGGGATTTTCACACTGACATGATCAGAGCTCATCCAAACACATTCAGTTAGTTCAGTTGCTTTAATTATTCCTGTAGACTGCTTCTACCATGTCTTTGTAAATCCTGTGACATCTGAGATGGGGAGTGGCGAAGGCACTGAGCTTTTGAGGGCCAGAGTGGCAGAAAGATAGCCAGGCATCCTGGCTGGAGCATGGTGCAGGATAACTGCTCTGCATCTGAGCTAGTGGCACATCTGAGGCCATCAGCTCTGCCAAAGTATCAGGGATTGAAGTGTAGCCTCTTGCTGGTGCAGAAGATCCAGACCAAAAGTTGGTTTGGGGCAGGGATTGCAAGAGGCCACCCTTCAAAACACAAAATAGCAAAAGGGAAGGATCCCCAGTTGCTGCAGGCATCCGGAAAATATTCCTTACCTGTTTTTTTCCCCACTGATGGAAATATGGGCAGCTGCAGATTATCATGTAAGTTTAGCTGCACAAAAGACATTGAGGGTAGGCAAGACCTGACTCAAGCAGGCATTGCCATTAATGCCAGGCTGGTCACTTCCCAGCCTCCCCCCTGCTTCCACATGCTGCCAGGCTGTGTCAGGGAGGGGTATCCGTGAAATTCAGCTCAGGAGCAGCAGCAGCAGCGGCAGCTTAGGTCGAGGTCAAGGTCTGTCTACCTCTGACTCCAGCTTCAGAGAGGTGGGAGCGCTCAGTTGCAGTGCAGGTGTGGAAGCAGCTTCCCTCTGGTGTTCTCACAGCCTCACAAATGTTGCAGTTCAAGGACCAGCAGATTTGCAGGTGGCATCACGAGATTTTTCTTCTGTGAGTTTGTAGTCATTTTCTGAAATGATACATCCTTTTAGTGCAAGCACCGTCCTACAGTGAGCAGTGCCACAGATAGGCTTTGAACTGTGCAAGGGAACGCCTTTGATCACTGTCGCCTGTGTCCTCTCTGTGTTGCTTGGTGGCTTGCAGGTCTTCTGTGGGAAGAGACTGTGAACTAGCAACCTGTAGTGCTGTCTTCATCCCAGCCACAACCTGCTGAACTTCCTTAGTTGCCTGGTGGTTTTTTTTAACTGGTGTGCATAGGTTTGCTCACTCTCTGCATTGAGCCTCATCACAGAGGCACAGCTCTGGGATGCTGTCTCCTCTGGGAATTCAGGATGTACTGTCTTCTCTGTTGGCTGCTAACAGCATGGAGTCCTGTGTTCATAGTGAGCCAAATGTATAGCTTCGTGGTGGGAGTCCTTTCTACATGGTTTACCCCTTCTGTTTGTATTTTGGTTGCAGGGGACTTGCAGTTCCTCCCTCAGACCTATCCTCCAAGGAGCAGTATGTTTTACCTTAGAAACAAGATGCAAACACAGAGCCATGTTCCCTGCATAGTCAGTAATGCTGGTGATGCTCAGTGCACTGTGTGAAATGCCTGGGGCAGTACAGAGCTGCTTTGTGCACACCTCAGACCTGCTGGCTGTCCACTTCTTTGAAAATATTATGCATGCGTGACAGTGCATGGGGAATACTGAGGAGTTGGAGGAAGGGCAGGAACCAAGTATTTTTGGGCAGGGGCTTACCATATCCCTGCCAGCTCAGCCCTGACCTTCACTTTCTCTGGCCTTTTCCTGTCCTGTCTACCTGGGAGCAGCAGTGGGGCTGGGAATGCAGACAGGCGCCAGTGGGAATCTGCAGCCCCTGTGAGTTCAACCCACCCAGGCTCTGAGCACGGGTCTCCATGGGTGAGTGATCAGTGCCTTAAATAATCACATTGCGCTCTCCCGGCATCTAATTACCAGGACAAAACAGTGCGTAATAATAGATATTGCAGAATGGCTTATTCTCCTGGAGGATTTGGTCCAAACCCCAATGAAGTCGGTGGAAAGACTCCCATTGATTTCAATAGACTTTATGTCAGGCTGTTAGTGTGCTGTTGTCTGCTTTGCTGTTAACTGCAATACACTTTTCCCAAACTTTTTCATTTAAAAGATCTCAGTTTCATAAATGGTTTAGTTGAATCAAGGAAGTGCCATCCTTTTCAGAGCAACTGTCCCTCCTTTTGTTGTGGTGGTGATTGCTAGGAAGGTAGCATTGCTTTTGAATATTACCTAGTTTAGCTGTAGTAATGACAACTGATAGTTGCTTGCACTTTATGTTCCAGTAAGTAAAGCTGTGCAGGAATTTATCCTAACATCATACCATTTCAGGAGCTTGGCAAAACATTTTGTTTGCTTCCTCCTCTGAAAGCACACATGAGGGCTGACATATACACTACAAACACTGTTCTCCTGTGCTCTCGCTCCTTGTGGCTGCAGTCTCATTAACATTGCTGCGTGTGAAAGACTCCTAAGACTCTTCTTGTAAACTGAAAGTTTTCTGATCTGGTATTTTCATGAGTATCAGTAAAATATTTTGATATAAACTGGTGGAGGAACAGTGAAAGCCATTATAATTTGTATTACATCTTTTAAAAAATTTTATGCTTTAAAATTCTTACTGTCCTGTGGGATTCCATCGCCCCACACTACTCTAGGAACAGATAATTGTGTCTGACTAACACAACCATGTCCCTTAAAACAAACAATTTTCTTTGGGAAAGTAAAAGTTAAAAGCAGATGATGTTCCTTTGCTGCTTCTTGGTTTGACCCTAGTGAGCAGGAAGATGTGAGAATGCCATGCCTTGGTGAGGACTTTGGCTCAAGGATCAAAATGAGTCTCAAAAGTGCTGAGGCAGACACAACCTCGACCATCAGGGAGAAGGTATTGGGAAGAATAGTGCACATCTGGTAGGGGGAATGCTTTGGGGTACCTGAGGGTGGTGGAGATGTGCCTTCAAGCAGTGGTGATGTCCCTAGAAAAGGGGTTTGATGGGGGACCTGATGAAGGCTGATACCTCAGAGCTGGGAAAACTCCTAAGGAAGGAGCTGGAGCGGTGCCCAGAGATGGAAAAGTGGGACACCTGTTGTCATCATGTTTAGGGAGAGAGTAGAGAGGCCAGAAATGAAGCAAAAGGAAAATATTGAGAGAAGGACATTCAGAGCTGCCCCAGAGGAAGGTGCCTGGGAATGAACAAGCAGGGGGTGGCTTTATCCCAACCAGGTGCCATCAGTGCAGGTTGTGCAGCTACTGAGCACAGCCCTGTCCCAAACCCAGAATTCATGAGCTGTCAAAAACAGAGGAAGAAAGTACCAGGAGGAAAGGTTTCACTGCCTCTGTTACCAGCTGGGCCAAGGAGGAGGTGGTATCAGCACAAGAAGAAATCCACTTTGATCCCTGCACTGGAGCTTATCCCAGCTCAACAGGGAATATTGGGCTGTGTATAAACTTCAAACTACAGCCATTCTTGCACATGAGTACACAGGTGCCTGGGTGGTGTTTTCTGTCTGCTGGGCAGGCAAGCCTGGGGGGCGAGCTGCCCTGAGCATCACTCTCAGCCTGATACACCAAGTCCAAGAAAAACAGCACGCTTTGCAGCCAAGAAAGAGACAGCTAAATTTGTCTTCGAGCTACAAAGATTTGGAGCAGGATCCCTGCAAGGGGAAGCTGGTTCGTCACGGTTCAGATGATTCTTCAAAACGCATGAAATTTGCGTGGAATTTCATTAATCTGCCTTTATAGGAAAATTCCTTTCCCATTTCCTGAGGGCAGGCCTATATTGTTGAAGGCAGCATTCTTCAACAGGGGGATATCATTTATTATAAAGGATCACGGGTCAAAGTATCTTAACCCAGATCAAGGGCAAGGTCTGTGGGGACTGCCTGGAGCCTTTCGTGGTAACTCACAATAAAGAGCCAATTATAGAGTGAGCGGCTGACACCGAACCCACGCCGTGGCTGCAGACAGCGAATGCATCTACATGGTGGTGTCGTGCTTCTTGGGAAGGGAGAAATTACTGTAGGTTCACATTCTTGAGCTGGGTGACCATGGCTACCTGGCTAATTATGCCTTTTGAGAGAGAGATCCGTGTTGCTTAACACTCGCTATATTTTTCTCAGTAGTTTAACCTTGATATCTTTCCTGGGATTAGAGAGTGATGAAAGGTTGAATTATTTGTCTCTGAACTCCCACCGCAGGCAGTCTGACTGCATCTGTTCAAGTTCCTGGTTTCTCAATATGGGTGTTGCATGTGATGCTCTGAGGGTGTAAGACACCAAGATTGTATCACTCTAAAGTACTTCTATTTGCTTGGGATACATTTTACTATTTGAAAGAGTCAGCAGTTCCAGGAAAAAAGAATAGACAGGTAGGGAATGCCATGTAATTGAAAGAAAACCTAAAAATTAAGGGGTTTACATACATATGCACAGATTTCTGTCCAATCTTTTTTAAAAGCCATTTGCAGGCAGTGGTATTGTTGTTAAAAGATTCTTATAAAACTAAGGCAGCCTTTTTTTCCTGTTCTGCTGCTGGAGAAACTGAGGCGCAGCTCAGAAGGGAAACCTCTGAAAAGTCATTAAATATGAAGGCACATCTCTGGCTCAGGACCTGAGATGGGAAATTGCCTGGGGGAGGACTCTAAAGTATGATGGTAGGCATCTTCTGGCCCTCTCCTGTCTCACTGCTGGAGGTGGGACACCATGAGCCTTGTCTGACCTGGTGGAGCTGTGTAGAGATCCTTGGGTGCTGCTGGATATTGGAGCTTCTGGTCAGGAGGTTGGGAGGGGGAGGAGGAGGAGACAGAATGTGCCATCCACTTCCAAGTAGTAAAATCTGCTTATTGTGCTGTTTTGAAAAGCCAAACAAAACTTGTAGAGAGCTGTGTTTCGTTCCTGTTTTCTGCATACACTTATGATGTGTCCAGCTGCTTGGCCAAGGCAGGTGTTTTTGGGTGCAGCCCTGGCACAGAGAGCTCTGCAGGGGAGTGAAGGCTGCAGGAGGGTAGTGATGTGGGGGATGTCTGATGCTGCTCACAGTGCCAGGCTGTGCTAGGAGGTACTGGAGCCTCTCCCCATGTCATTAAGGCATATCTTTGCCACAGACAGTTATTGGAAAAGGCTTTTTGCAAGGCTGAACTGTAAGCAATAAAACTTGCATTCTGATACAGGCATAGTGCACTTAGGTAATAAAAATAGCCTTGGTGTCAAAAGGTTTCAGTAAATGTGGCTGAAGATATTAGCAGGCTCTGCATTCGCCTTTCATTTCTCTATAGACCCTGGATGAGGTGAGGTGATAAAAATGGTCATTTTGTTTCCATTGGGAGCCAGAGTCACAGAAGTTTACTTAGCATGGGGAGGGATCAGTCCTGATGTTTCTCAAGGCAGATCATCTCTTTGCTCTTTTGCCTCCTTGACAGCTCAAATATGGTCCCAGCTATGACGGTTTAATGTGGAGTGTCCCAGTTTGGGCAGTGGAATTGTCTTTTCCTGTTGACCCAGGGTGGAAGGCTGGAGCACAGGAGAGTGCCTGATAAGGGTGGATGGAGACCTGGCCCTGCCTCTCTCACCACCTCTGCATGACTGGGGTGTGTTGTGTCACTTGAAAGTTCAGGATGTGAAAAGAGGGATAGCTGTACTGTGATGGAGATAAGGATATGCACCATCACTTTCTTGAATTGGGAGTTTTTTTCCAAAGCCTGAATCTGCCATCCAGTCACAGCTGGAGCTCCCTTAAGTGTGGAACTGTCTGCAAACTATGGTATTACACGACATAAGCAAGTGCATCAAAGCTTGACTTACAAATACAAATTAAGGGTTTCTTAGGACCAGACACTGATAAAAAAAGCAACATATCATGTAGCTGAAGGTGATCAACAATTAATTTCCCTTATTTGCCCAGCTGGTAACAGATTTCTTTCATGTGATCACACAGTCATTTGAGTCAGGGGAAAATGTATTAACTAGTTTGCCTCCATTTCCCAGTTGTATGTCAATCGCATGGCATTTGCCAGGGGAGGTGACAGGAGTACCTGTGATTTGGATTATACTCTAGAAGTCCCTTCTTGGCTGGGAGCTGTGGTTGCAACAGTTTTATAATACTAATTAGCACTTGTATGTACTGTCAAAGCTGTGTTTGGCGACTCTTTTGGGTTGTGGATGTGGCTTGCCTTGATACTGGATGAGATAAAGTCAAGAGAAGATCAGAGAAGAATGCATCCTGAGAAATGGACAAAACACAGTAATTTGAAAAATTATTGTGCCCACAAACACATTTGCTGGCCAGCCAAGAAACTGAAAATCTCATTGGCATTCGATTAGCAGTTTAGAAAGGTGGCTGCAATAGCCCATCATCCCTTTCCTTCACATCACAGCTTCCCCTGCTCTATTTCTTGCATCTGTTCTTTTTCTTTAGGAAGTGAACATGTCAGGATAAATACCACCTGATTCCTGGAGAAATGTAATAGGGTGCTGTGAACTCACCAGTGTGGTTAAGTCTGCCATGACCTCCACCAGTTGTGGCTTTGACAACCCAAGTGATGCTGACATGAGTTTATCTTGGTGCTTTCTTTCCTTCCTCTTCCTCAGCAGCCCCAGCGATGTTTCAATGTGCTGGTGCCAACCTGGCACTGTTGTTCCATGAGGAACACAGGCACACTTCTTGCAATGTGGTTTCTTTATCTCCCCGGTCCCTGACCCAGATCCCTTCTCCTTTTGAGCACACACAGGCTGTTTGTTTGCAAGTGAAGAGTTGTGAAATCAGGGTTGGTGCTGGGAAAATGTTCATTTAAGTGTTCAAAGGCATCTGCTGCTGCAGCTTTGCTGCTCAAGATGTTCCCAGACAGAAGGCACCCCATCTGAGAGACGTATTCATACTGATACCTGTACTTGTGGGGCTGGGTGAAGGAAATATTCCTCATATTGGGAGCTGGGAACCTAAGCCTTCATGAGAGCACCGACCGCTGCCAGCAAGGTGGCACAAGTGACGTGACATGTGAGGACATGAGTGTAGAGATTAAAGCACTGCAGCTTCCTCAGCTGTCAATGTAGCCTCATTCACATGCATTAGAAATTCACTTATTTTCAGAAGAATAAGTGGAAAAGTTCCTCTAAAACAACTCTCAACAAGAATGTCGCCAGCTCACAGGAGCGCTCGTGTAGTCCATATTTGAGTTATCAAACGCAACAGCTGGAGGCAAATGTCAGCTTATCATAACTGCTCTGTAAACAGAAATCATCACGTAAGCTTTTGCCTCAGCCATCACATGCAGGTGACAGCTCAGGAAGCCTATTAGCAAATGCCAACACACCCACCACACCGGGCGAGTTACGTGCCTGGGTTAAACACCGCGAGGGGAGCACAGAGCCTCAGCAGGGGAACAGCAATGAGTCACCTCAAGTCAGAGAAGTGCTAAGTGATTTTCTCATGGGAAAAACTGAGAGCTAGCATCACTGGGATTGAAAACCTCTTCTTTTTTTTTCCCCTTTAAAGCTTCTTATTGAAAATATCGTGTTGGATAAAAGAGGGGCACAGAAAGAGGGTGCATATACCACTCTGGATGGGCATATTACAGGCTGAATTTTTCCAGTGGGAAGATAAATTATAGAAGTAACCTGAGCCAAATGAATACCAGAGCTGGGAGTAAAATTGCAAGAATTACAGTACATACTTCAAAGTAAAGTGCTTGTACTAATAGCCTGATAGCAGAACCTGTTTCAAAGTTAGAAGTGTGTTGTCAGTAAAACACAGTATTCACAGATGTTTTGATCTGCCACTACTGCATTTCTGAAGAACTTAATATACCCATTTCTGCTGTTGCCCTAGTTTGTGGGCCCAGTTCACAAGTGGTTGTGTACATCCCATCCTGAAATGGCACAAGGGGCTCCAAGCAGTGGGTCAAAGCAAATCCAAAGGTCTTCCCCAAGCCTCTCCTGTCAGGATGTCTGGCTGTTTTTCCTGAAGACACTGAAAATGAGAGAAAAGTCCAGTATGATGATATATCCATTGTGCAGTGGCTTTTCAACTCAAAGCCAGTGCTAGTGTTGCTTTCAGCAGATGATGAATGAATAAATTAAACCCTAAATGATATCTAAGGCTCTTTGCCATAGGAAGTTCCCCATCTTGCAGATATCTCAAGTTATCAGCACACATCAGCTGGGCTCTGAATTGAAAATTGGGAAACAACTCTGTTTTCTGCTTGCTGATAGAGGGACATGCCACAGAATCACCCAACTTGGAAGTGTAATGAGGTCTTTTATGCATGGGGAATTTGCTATCAGTGATAAATAGAGTAAAAAAAAAAAAAAACCTAAGAAAAGTGCAATACATTAACCACAAATTAATAAACCCATCCAAACTTATGCAAAACATGAGGTTCTAGAGACCTGGGTCACATTTTGAAGTGTTTGATTTTTGTGTATCCTTTAAGATTAGATATTTTTTAATAAGAGAGACTCTCCAAAATTGATTGTGGGCTGAGGGGGTTGTGGTGATCATTAGGTTTTTTCAGTGCAAATGTATTTTGGTTAACTGTAGCTTAGCTTAAGACTCTGCTTACCTTTAGTCCCCCACATGGTCACTTCTAACCCAAGAGAAAGGGGTTTGCGCGGGTTGCTTTTAATAAACTGCATTCACACAAATGAAGCAGCACAGTTTTGTGGTTTGATCTGGCCAAAGTAATCTGCTTCACTTCCCAAAGCTATGGGATAGACTGACTGGCTGAATTAATAAGAGGAGTGATACAGGATATTTGAACTCTTGTCAGTTATTTCATTCTGCTTTTTCCCAGCAGTAAAATGGATTTGTTCTGAAACCTGGAAAAGAAAGAAATAAACTTGGCAGAGGTAGCCAGTTTATGATTTATTCTGAGTTTGTAGCCTGATCCAAAAGCCACTGAAGTCTACAGAAATCTTTTGGGGGATTTCAAAAGGAATCTCATCAGACTCTTGATTAATATGCCGGGGAATTGGGGAGCACATGTTTGGGGCCAAGGGAGTCTTGCAGATCTAATCCCTTTTTTTCCAGGGTTTGCATTCTCTTGGTGTACATCCTTTCATGCAAGTCTCTCAGTGTTCCCTGAACCATATGTATTTGGATTAAAAGGTAATATGAGAAGTACTAGGAAAAGCTGGAGCCAATTCCCATTTTATTGCAGGAAGGCCTCGAAGTGATGTGAGGAGGGACAGTGTGTCTGACATCTGGGGCTGTGGGAACATTACTAAGAGGCTGCAGTGAAGATGGGGGTTTCTTGTTAGTCCTGTTTCCTTCGTGTCCAAACTGCCGTGCTCATGTGCCAACTGAGAGAATTCGTGGGTGGAAAGGAAACGGGGGATGAAGGAGGAGAGGTTTGGATCGTGTGATCTCTCAGCAGGGGCCCCACTGAGAGGGATGCTCAGCACACAGGCAGCTCATCTCGGGGTGGGGGTGGAACAGGGCAAGTCCCAAAGTCCTGTGCTCTGGTGCACTTTGGATCTCAGTTTTTCATGAGGCAGTGTAAGTGTGTGTGACCTTAATCAAGCTGATTAACCTTGTTGAAGCATCTGGAAATGGAGACGAGAAATAATTGTAGCAGAATTTAGCATGCAGCATCTTTTAACGTTGCAGTTATCTGCAGCCTTTTCTAGATTGGAAAACTTCCAGATTTTTGTAGGATGGGAAAGGCCACTATGTAATGCATGGAAACTAAACAGGCTTTGCATCTTGATTTATTCCCAATCTTATTATTGTGTGACAAGATCAGTTATCTCTCAAGGGGTGGTAATAATTAATGTTTACAAAACACTTTCAGTACTTGGGGAAAAATGCATCACAGAACTGTGTTATTACTTGAGCTATTTATTAGATGGCACCCTAGGTGTGAAACCCCCTCATTGTAACTGCAGCCAGGTTTAAGTGTACATTGTGATCTTTCAAACTCCTTTTGGAAGAGCTTGTCTTTTAAAACCTTATTATTTTTTCCTTTTTTTTTTCTCCCCTAAAGTGGGAGGGAATCACAGATGATCTTTCACATGATTCTTCCAACACCCAGTCATTCATCAGCAGAGACTTAAAGATAATAAACTTTTTGTTTCAGGCAATTACTTAATCTCGACAAACTCCTGTGTTAAGCAGGGCTATTAACTGAGCAGGCCATAAATCAGCGTGTTGCCAGGTGGGTGAGTCTCCTGAACTGCAATCACTCTTCGGGACCTTCCAGAGACCCCTTACAGTCTTAAGCACCCTCATTACACAAGCAGCATGCTAACAACCAGCACTTTGCATGAGCTGCCCGGAGAATCTGCTGCAAACTGCACTGGGACCATTTTTAATACCAGTTGGAAAATTTTCATACCAAGGCAGGATGATACATGGGAGTTATTAGCCTGCACCAAAACCACAGCTGGGTAAAACAGATAACTTCCTCACCCCTCTCCTCATCAGACCTTCTGCTTAGTTAAGAGCAGCAGGCTGCCTTACACCTGGTTAAAAGCCAGCTTGTGCAGGATCCTCTCAGTCTTTATCGACTAGGACTGCTTTGAGGACTGGTGCCCTGAAGCATGAAAGCTCCCAAAACTCTTCTTTGAAGGCTACCTAGATGCTTATCACCTATGTATAAGTGCAAGAAAGAAAAATACCCAGCCCTGCAATTTTATCTCAACTAGTCAAGAGCAGGCATCTTTTCTTCCATTTCCAGCAAGAAGTTTGGTCAAAATGCACAGCAGACGCTGCAAGGGTTTTTTCCAGACTCGATTTGTTCAATTTTACAAATTATATAAGTAAACCTTTCATACGAAGGGGAAATTTTTCAAGCCATTGCCTATAGGAACAGTTTGATTTCAGTTTGTTTTAATGCCTGGAGGAGCATATGCATAAAGAAAGCAAACTGACTCCTGTGTTTTGGATTAGAGAGGCTCGAAATGCCAGCGCTGAGTTTGAAGCACAGCCTTGTCCTGAAAGATTGAGCAAGTCTTTGTGGCACGAGGCAGTACAGGTGTCCCTGCCATGGCAGCAGGCAGCCCTGCAGTGGCAGAGACCGTTCAGGTAGGTCTGTGCTCAGGGCGGGCTGGCGTGCCCTTTCTTGTTGGCATTGGCACCTGAGCTTTCACAGGACTGAGGCATCAGCTTGGGAGTTTTTCTTTTGCAAGGCAGCTTTCCAGCTCTTGCAAGTTGTGTTGGCTGGTTGAGCGGGCAGCTCGTACTGTGCTGCCTGATGGATTTGGGAATGTGTATTTAATGGCCAGTCAGCCCAACTGCTCCATATATGCTGAAGCAGCCATGCCCCCCAGGACCAGCACCTGGAAGCTGGGCTGTAAGCATCAGCCACTGGGAAGGGGGATGTTACCTTTCACTGAGATGTACTCCTCAGTCCAGTCAGCCCTGCAGTCACAGAAAAACATCCTGGCCACCGTAATGGGGTGTGCTGTGTTGTGGGGACAAGTGGCCAAAGGAAGGTCAGGGCTGATGCTTTCAGTGGGCTGGAAGTGGCTGCTGAGCAGCAGCCTAAGGGCTTTTGCTTTTTCTTCACCATCGATCCCATTGTAAACTGGTTCAGGGAGTTGATCCAGCCAAAACCCTGTGCAGTAAAATTTTAGGTGATTAGTTTTCAACTGGATGAACTCCCTGAGCTGGCTCAGTGTATGATTGAGTGAGTGCCAGTGCCACCTCAGGGGAGGGGTGTGAGCGCATGGATGGGGGCGTGAAGGCTAAAAGACATCTCCATCTGTAGATCTGCTCCTAGGAATTACACTCCTCAATAAGGTTTTATTTGCATGAGTGGAAGGTGCATGGTCAGGGCTCTGCTAGATTTTCTGCTCAGATGAGTGTTGTCCAAAAGGTGCTGTGTGGTATCTGATGTGCTCTCCCTCCATCTTCATTCACTGCTTTGCCCTTTGGGACTCAACCAGTCTTGTGGTTTCCAGTTTGAAGTTGCGCAACTTCTCTGTCCCTCCACATCTCACCAACAGAGATCCTGGGCTTGGTCAGCTTGGATGCAACTGAGGGCAGCAGTGTTGCCTGGTGCTCCTGTTGTCTCCTGGTCATAAATGCCAGTTAGTGCTTTCTCCCATAACACCTCAGTCTAATGACAAGATACAGTCCAGCCTTGTATTGTAGGCGACCTGAAGGAGTTGCACTTCAGGGAGCCAAGGAAAACTCCTTTGGAAGTTTGGAAGGAAAACTGCTCAGATGTAAAATCAAGCCCCAGCAGCACCTGAGCCATGCTGAACAATATGTTCAAGTAACTATGGACTCAGGCTCTGGTCCTCTGCTCCCCAGAGTCACTACTGCAGGAGGCAGAACTGCTGTCAGGGCCACATTTGCACAGCCATCAAATGCATTCCTTTCTCCTTTGGATACCCAGAAAAAGAAATCTATTGAGGACTAGGGGCATCTCTCACAGCCAGGTATTGGGGACTGTGGGAGAAAGGCAGGGGGTATTGGGGAATATCCAGGCAGTCAGCTGAGGTTCACACACTCTCGTTTCACCAGCTGTCTTGAAGTGAGGTGGCTTCCACTGTGAAATGAGCTTTAGTGTGAAACAGGCAAGGTTTGTCATCCATTGGCCTGGTCCCAGAGCAGTCAGGGGCAAATCCTCTCGGCCCACTCTTTTTGGAAGTTGCTAGATCAGCTGGAGGTGCAGGCAGTTGCTGAATCCTACTGGCTTCCCAGGAAGCAGGATGATAACAACTTGTGGAAAACTTCTCTACTTAAACCTGCAGATACTTTTTGCTTCTGTGAAAAGATCCCTCCTTTCTTGAGAGATCTATAAGTTTTCATAGAAGTTTTTGACAAACTGATTTTTCTCCTACTGCCTGTGCAGGCAGGCACAAGCTGAACCACCATCTGTTCTGCCCCACCTCCCCGCCTGCCCCTCGCGTGCTGGGATTTCTTCCTTTCTGGTTGGGATTTTTCTTCTTTTTTTTTCCTTTTTCTTCTTTCCATTCTCTGGCAGCAGCTGTTGGGAGAACAAGCCCCAAGATCCATCTGGTCCTTCAGGCTTATCAGGCTGTGTCTTTTCTCAACAAAGCAGCAGTGGCCACGCTTTCATACCAGAGTTACATCATATAACAGCAACTTGCTCGAAAAGTAAACCGCCTTTTATTTTCTTGTGCTGCCTTTCTCCCTTTAGAATTGCAGCCACAGCCGAACCACAATGTAGCCTCAGATCTGAGTCAGTCTAGAGGGCTGCTTTTCTCTTTCTATTTTTCTTTTTTCTCTTTTCTTTCCCCCCCTTTCTTTTTCTTTCCCTCCTCTACTTTCTGGAGGAGTTGGCACAATCCTGTGTTATTAGGACATAAGCTAGCTTGTTCTAGTGGAATTTCCTGTCTGATTTTAATTTCCCCCTCATTTTTTTTTCTCCCCTCAAAGTGAGACAGAAAAGCTTTTTAATTGCACTGCCGTAGGTTGGCCTTTCGGGATATTATTATTCTTATTAAGTACTTCCTGTTGGGAGGTGGCACATGAGTAAGAATAACAAGGATCTTGGTGCAGTCAGGGCTTGTGGCCTCTTTGTTTGTTAATAACTGTCAGATTGGCAGCGTCCTCAAAACACATCTTGGCCTGACAGCCTGGCAATTAAGTGATTTTCAAGACTCTCAGCATTTGCAGCTCACCTGTGGAATTAATAAGCTGCATTAGGCCTTTCCTTTTGGGTTTATTTTCTGCCTGCAGTGGTCATATCACCTTACCCAGCTAGTACAAAGCTGGCACTAGTGGGAAGGTCTCACTCTGGAAATGCTCAGCGTGGATGTAGAAACTCCTGGTCAGGTATGGTGGGGTGGACTGGTTCATCCCAGGTGGGATTGGCATCCTGCTACTTTTCCCACAGCAATGTGTGAGTGCAGCAGGTTTCCTTTGCAATGGAAATGTGCACTGCTGCTGTTTCAGATTTCATTGTGTCCCAAAAAATTCAGTGCTTATTTAGCAGAAAAAGGCAATTTTGATTTCTTTTTAATTTTCCAGGAAGCACAAATGCTCAGCAGAACCTTTCAAATCTATTTCAGCAGATATTGTTGAAATAAAGTCAGGGCATTTCAACTTCATCACTTCCATGCTCTTGTAGTCTAAATTGTAATAAATCTTAAACCATCTTAGTCTCTTATGTGCTGCTTCTTACAGAAGGTGCAGGCACCAGTAAAACATTAACTGATGAAAATCTGTTCTGATTTAAAGCTTCTCCCAGTTCCAGCTGTTTGGGATTGGAGAAGGTGGCTGGTGGCTGCAAGGCTGATCAAGAGACTTTTCTAATTACTGCTCTTCGGAAAGCCATCAGAGATTTGGTGTTTGGGCACCCCACTGCGGGGCTTCCTTGTGCTTGTGGGGTTCCTCCTGGCTGCAGGAGAGCTCTGCTTTCATCTTATTTACTCTTCCCAGAGGTATAAAAAATAGTGGTTTGTCCCCCTAAGGCTGCCACTTACCAGAAACCTGAAGACCCCAGGAATTCTTGTAGAATAACAGATAATGCATTGCCGTCATGCACAAAGGCTCATCTGAATGTTTGAAAATACTTCTATAGACCTGAATATATTCATCCTCCCACACCATTTTGAAATTTTCCAAAGTTTTGGGTATAACCTGTTTTGCACAACCAAATCCAGGACTTCCCATGTCAGCAGGCTTCAAAAAATTCCTGCTTTCTCACCAAGTGAAATGCCCCATTTTTGGTCGCACAAGAAGGGTGCTGCAAAGCCAGCTGCTGCATGGGAGCACGTTGAAGAGATTCCTGGTGTCCTCATGTCCCTGCCAGCAGCAGCTGTCCCTGCTCCTTTGGTGGATGAGGCAGGAAAGCCCCTCTTGCTGAGCTTCAGGATGGTAGATAGCAACTAATGAATTCAGCGTTTGATTTTTCAATGACAATTCCTTGTTCTTATAGAAAATGTCAATGAACTCTTAAATTTTTAATCTGAATTTTCCATGTGGAGGGAAAGGCCATTTTTAGCCTCACTGTAATTGTTCCATCTCTTTTGCCCAGGAAAAGACTGACAGTTTTAATGCCCTTACCAAAGGTCAGGCAGTGCACGGGAAAGAACTGAGTGGAGCTGCCAGGAGCTTTGGGATGGGTTAGACACTGAGCTGAACAAGAATATCCCACTTCCATTAGGGCCCGAGTTCATCTAAGTGCGCTGTCTTCTTCTTCGGGTGGGGAGGAAATTTATGGTCAAATTCCTTCAGTGTTGCCTCGAGTTGGCCACGGGGCCGCGGGGGGAGTTCGCTGATCTAATCTCGCCCCATCCNCACAGCCCGCGGCTCAGCAGCGCTGCCCGAGTGCCGGAGCGGCGGCTGGGCTGAAACGTGGCTGAAATGAGCTCCCAGCCACCAGAGCCGTGTCTGTGCCTGCCATGTGCCAGCAGTACCTGTGTCCTAGGCAGAGGCTGGGTAACGGCAACCCTCAGCGTCTTCAAATGACTTGTTGTTCTTCCACCTGAGCTGAAGCAGTAGAATAAACTTTGTAAGAGGATAAACTCTTCTGGGCCACTCCCAGGAGTATGGGTGATTATTGTGATTGCATCCTCTGGGATGGCGGAAAGGGGCAGCCTGCCATTTGCAGTGTCTGAGGGAGGTGTTTGCTGTCTTTCATGGATTTTATAATGGCATTTATGATGCAGGTAACCCCAAGAATGGGCTTTATTCTGTGTCAAGTAAGTGTCCACATGTGCATCTGAAGTCTGTGTCCCTGCAGGGAGCAGAGCAGGGAAACCAATGGCTGCTGGGCCTGGCTGTGGTGGTGAGGTGCATGCAGGGGCTCCAGCAGTACTGAGGTGGAGAGACAAACTTTATCCTCTGCTCCTCACTGCACCTCAATTTCTGAGTGTGAAGTCACACTGATTCTGTCCTGCAGGTGCTTTGAGATATCAGTAAAATAAAGCTTCTCCAGGCATTATTTTTTGTGATTTTATAGCTGAAGGGCAATGTGGTTTTTATTATTTCTTGTTTACTTTTCACATATCTGCATCCCAGCAAGGCCCCTTCTCCTTCCAACTCTCCTACAGGGTATTTACCATTACTTGAGCTGTTTGCCCAACAGAAGTTAGTTGTCTGATCTTTATTTCTTATCTGGATGGGATGCCGTACCCAACCCTCTTAAACCAAGCATGTTGTCTTCTCCAACATCCTGATAGGCATTTTCTGAAAAAAGTAGTTTTGTAAATCAGGCTACCACCATCTTTCTGCATTAGTTTTGTTACAAGAAGAGAAAACTTGTTTTGCATCCCTTTTGATGGCAACAGCTGGCTGGATGTATTTCAAAATGGTCTGCAGTGTCTGGGGCAGGAGAGGTCTCCCCAGGTGAGCTGGTGGGGGCCTGCCTCTCCCTTCTCCTTGCTGTAGTGTTCCCAGTGGACCAAAATGAAAATTTCCTATTACTCTTCTTGTATAGTTCCTCTTTTATTTTTGTCAAAACCATTGAGCAGGTAATAAAACAACAGAATAATTAACCAGTAATAATTGAAGTATGCTGTATGAAAACCAAACCAAATGCTAACAAGCCAAACAAAAGGAAAGTAGGCATGGTGCAGCCCTGTTTATAGTGCTGTCTGCTGGAATCATTATACACCTTGATATAATAATACTGAGCACTTAATTACCACATCATTTTTAAAGTGCTGTATAAACATTAACCAAACCTCTGAGGTAGGGAGGTATTATTATCTCCATTTTAAAGAAGGGAAATTCTGACAAAGCGAGGTTAGTCAGTAATTTAGTGTCGTGAAGACAGGCAGCTGATGGGGTGGGAGTAGGGGCTGCAGCTCCTGCCGCAATTTTGGAGACAGAAAAGCAGAGCTGCTGAAGCACCTCAGGTGTTTTTTTGAGAAATGCATGGTGCTGCCTTTCAGGGAAGGGACACACTTGCCCAGACACCTCTCTATGCTTAGAAAATTCTCAGATTGGTGTAATTAGCCATTGCATAAGTGCCCTTTTTGAGGGAGGCATGCAGTTGGTGTATTTTGCAAAGCAGCTAAACAGCATTAAAGTGAATCTCTTAAAGGGGGACTACG
Organism: Drymodes brunneopygia; assembly: GCA_013400955.1. NCBI lineage: Eukaryota > Metazoa > Chordata > Aves > Passeriformes > Petroicidae > Drymodes > Drymodes brunneopygia. The sequence continues at coordinate 724,730 of VZTZ01001710.1, forward strand.
AGGCAGCCACTGTAGCCTTGTGTGTCTGTTCCTGCTCCTTCCCATATTGACCTGAGTGGTGGTTCTGGGAATGGCTTTCCCTGCAAAGCCCTTAATATTCTGCATGGTGGTATATGACTTCATCCGAGGAGAATCCCACAGACGCATCAGCGTGATCTGCTCTGTCATGTTTCTGTGACCCAATTTTCCCTGTTCTTTGTCTCAGACCTTCCCTGACCCCAGGCCTATTATCCCTTCCAATAATTCACCCAGACCATTATTAATGGTGCATTAACTTCGGCTGCGCTTTCAGTGAAGATGTTTTTCTTGTGCTTATTCATTCGCTCAGCTCACTTAAACAGCTAGATCATTATTCTGGGGACGTCACACAAACACAAAAACATCTCCCTTGCTGACACCTACAGTCCTGCAGCACTTTGCCAGAGGGGCGGCCATCCAAATACAACAGTGAAACGCCCAGGAGGGACTATCAAAGGGAGTCAAGTAACCACACACACACTCAGTCGCTCAGGGCTGGGTTTGCTTGCCCTGCTCACACACTGAGACTGTCTAGGGATGCTCAGAACCCACCAACTCTAGGAAAGCTCTGATGCGAGGAAAATCACCACAGGAAAGCTGGGGAACAAAGCCCAGGCCTATCTTTGCTGTTTCACAGCCACTGTGCTTGTTGGATGCCAAGATACAGCTCTTTAAATATATGCTGTGGATGAGTAAAGTTGGGATGGTAAAAAGTGTAACATGAAAAACAAATGCTGCCTAAAATTTCTTTCTCACTTGATGCTTTGGGCTTCCCTGGGAAATGACTGAGTGAAGAACACTTCATGTTTGTTGTACCTTAACCTTGTTCTTGAGAAAGAGGGTGAGATTTGGACATCTGAGAGAAAATGTGGGCAGCAAGAAGGGCCTTAGCAGATATCTGCTGTTTTACTATTAGCTTTTTCAAAGAAGTTGGACCTGGGAGAAAAAAAAACAGAAGCAAAAGTTGTTGTAAGCTGCACACGAGGCAGCGTCCCACCTTCCCCAGTAAGAGGGATTTGGCCTCTGACAGCACAGCTCCGTTCCTCTATGGAAGTACTGGTGAATTCCAACGAGCATCCTCTGGACCATCCCTTTCCCATTTCTTCTGTCAGTTGCTTGTGCACAGCTGCTAATGACACTGCAGTGACAGGCGAGTGTGAGCTGTTGTCTGGAAAAGTTTTTCTCCCTCTAACACAAATCAATCCAGTACCCCCAGGCTGTGAAGCCTTTTAGAGATAAAGTTGATAAAGTTGCAGTTTCTGCCTGCTGTTATTGAGGTTCATTGATAACCTGCTCTTGTTTGACTGTGTAGACTTGTGCAAGTTATTTTACATTAGCCTGCTTCAGCCCCTCTTGACTGAAAAAACAGGACTGTGTTTCAAAAGCATCTTTTCTTTCCTTCCTAAAGGGAGGTGAAGCTTTGTTAGTCTTTGCAAGGGAGCTGGTGATCCCTTTATGAAAGCTATGTCCCATGCACTGCTGCCTCCATAGGAAATCAAAAGGCATCTCAAGAAATCAGAATTTATGTTTCCTCTTTTGTAAGATGTTATTTTTTTACGGGGTCTTTTTGCAAATTTGTTGAGAAAAGTACGACAGGTACTGAATTATCCAGTCAGTGATATTTTACTTTTTTCCCTCAGCAGATGACTTTCACTGTTGATTGCAAAATATTTATGCGCTGTTTCTGATGGTAAAGAAGCCTGCTTACAGGCTGGGCTGGGCTGCTTGTTCCCACAGGAAAGCTGTATATTTTTTAGCTTGTACGGTGGCCTGCACAACTCACATGTGCTTCAGATAAAGCAGGGGGAGGCCAGTACATTCCATGTGGCATCAAGGATGGGGGGGGGGGTGTGTCAGGATCTCTTCCCAGCCAGTGTTGCTGCAAGTGGCAACTTCTTTAAGTCCATTCCTAAGGGCTTTCTGAATTGTTTATGTCAAAGCAAACTGCAAATGAAACCCTCTTCAGTGCCATGGGGTCTGATTTTTTTTCTCCCCAGCAAACATGTGCAAGCTGAAGTATTTGGAATAGAAAAGGCTCGCTTGACCCTTCCTAATTCTCACTTTTGAGCTCAAAAAAAGACACTGCTATGAGTGATGTCACAACAGCTCCTTTGCTTGCTATGCAAACCCATACATGCAGTCTGTGTTTCTCTTGAAGCACAGGTTTATCTGTAGAGATAATCAAAAGCCTGCATCATCCTCAAATAAGGGCTCTTTCTGATGCCTCCCTCCCTGATTCCTGGGATTTTCGGCAAAGGGACATCCCCTTTAAACCTGCATTTCTGCCTCCTATCTTTTCTCTTTGAAGCCAGAGGGTTGGCTGGCCTTTGAATAGACAGGGATGAGAACACAACAGTGGGAGGTCCATGTCTTGCTCATAAACCTTGGCCAGAAAATCGGCTCCGACAAGTGGGGACAGGTAGCAGCATCTTCCCCGTTATCAAACGGCGCGGCAGAGCAGACACATTCCTGCAGGAGCCCAGTGGGGTGGAAGGTGGGGCCTCCTGCAGGAGGGTGCCTTGTGCTTTGCTGCCCTGCTTCACCCTGGGAGCTGTGAGCCACCGACTCGATGTAGAACTGTGTTGTTTCTGTGCAAAACACCCTGTTCTCTCGCTGACCCTGCTCCCTTGGTGCTGCTTTTGATGTGTTCTTTGGCTTTCCCTTCCTTCAGCAGGAATCAGAGAAAATGTTTATGAGTGGTTGCAGTGCTCGGGGACTTTTGGAGGTGCCATGTCATGCCTTTGTGCCTCAGAGTATTGTACTGGATAGTTTGGTATGGCCCAACCTTTTCCTGGGGAAAAGCTTTCCCCAGGCCTCGTACTAAAATCTCCCTCCCTCTTGTGTAAAGCAATCATCATTAGCTCTAATTGAGCAGCTTTGGGGTTAAATCTACGAAGATTGCTTGGGTTTGGTAAATCCTCTGCCACTGCAAAGCAGATAATGCTAAACAAAAGATTGCCTTGATTAGATTAAAGTTGGCAAATTCATTGCCCTAATCATCATATTGCCCTTCGTGTGGCTATTCAGGAATACATCACCGTAACTTACTTGAAGTAATTGAATATAATTGTCTTTTTAACTTGTATGTGTAAAACATCCATCTTTGTTAACGGCGTGTGTTGCTGTCCTGCTGCCAGCTCACAGTCCTCTTCTGGAGGGGTGGGAACAAGAAGCAGAGCCAGGCTGACGTTTATGAATTGGTAGTTGATTGCCTATAAAACCATTCATTATTTCTGACCAAGCACCTGGAAGAGAATAAAAAGGAACAGCACCAGCCACTGGAGCCCCTAGGCTTGGCTGGTGCTTCCAGGCAGGGAAGCAGAAGGGAAGTCATGAAGGGGAATGTTGCAAAGGAATGTCAAAAAAATACAGCCCTTTCCCTTAGTGGCAGCAAAGCACAGGGCACATGGTAGGGTTGGGTTTGGGAGTGTGAAACAGATACCCAAGGCAGAGGCATTGCTGAGCTTCCCATGGGCCAAATAGGTTGAAATCCTAAGAACAAACCAAGAGTGCAGTGGGAGGGAGGAAGTTCATGGAAATTTTTCTCCCATTAATAATCAGAGGTGTGAGCAGGGAGAAATTCTCTTCAGATGTCAATTTTATACCAACAGATAGCTAGGAAAGGAGGCCAGGCAGCAAACAGCCCGTGTTTTCTGTTTCTCAGCTCTCCTGAGTGACAGGGAGAGACTCTTTTAGCACAGAAATCTCCAATATTATCTCAGCAATCCATCATGTAGAAATGCACAGGTACAAAATAAAACATAGCTGGCCTGGCTTTTAAGATATTCAGTTTGACCTGGTTTTAGTACTTTTATCATTATTAATAAATTAAATTGCCCTAGGGAATAGGCCAAAGGATTAGGACAACTCTCTGCATCTTTAAAACTCAGCTGCAATGGCCAGTACAGTTTCAGCCCAGGTCAGCTCTCACTTTCCTGCATTCTGGGTGTCAACTCAGCCCCAGACCTGTCCATTGGAGGCAGAGTGACCACGCTGTTTTGGGAGGCTTCTGATCTTCACCTATAGGGATGCCACCAGCAGCACTTTGGGTTGATCCCAGGACCACAGAAGTGGTTTTGCTCCTTTTGGTTTATTTGTACAGTATAAATATGGGGTGAGCACTGCAGGAAGCCCAGCCGAGGGGCTCAGGCTGGAAGAGATGTTTGTGTTGTCTGCCATTGGATGCCTGTGGAGGGACAGTTGATTTTGTTACCATGCTTTGTATGTGATGATGCAAAAGCTCCTTGACCGACTCCCTCTGGTCCCCACGGCAGCCATAGGTTGTGGCAGCAGCTGTGGCCAGGGAACAGCAGTGTCCCCAGGAAGGAGGACAGCAGCTGGTGTCTGCCAGCCTAGGCTGGAGTTCGAGCTGAGCATGGTTTGGGGAGACTAGAGGCTTTACTGTGCTATGTGAGCAGTGAGCAGGGGATGGGGTGTGACAGCTAAACCCTGGTGCATTTTTGACCTGGAAGAACACTGGTTGCCTCTTAAAATGAATACTCCCACCAAGTGTCCTTATGTAACAGATCATCCCTTCCCAGAACGGTTAAAGGGTGAATCTTCCTCTTGCAAAAGCAAATCCTGAAGGATGCAAGTTCATTCTCTCCATGAGCTGCTTTTGGGAGAGGAGGGGAGGGGGCAGAAGCGGGGGAGGTGGTTAACAGTTACTCTTCTGTGTCCTGACATTAGGCAAGCTGCAAAAATGCTCCCAGTGTATCAGGTAGTGTGAGGTGCCAGCCCTTTGCTGGAGCACGGAGAGCAAGTCTGCTGCGGAGCCTTAAATACTTTCCACCCCAACTACCTTAGCTTAACGCCTTTCAGCAGAGTTGGCAGGAGGGTTGTTTTTGTGTAGTCTCTCACCTCTCCCAGCAGCCTGGCTGACGCGCCTATGCCACGCTGTGCTCAGGGACTGAGCGTTGCAATGGGAGTAGGAGCTGCAGATCCTCTTGCTGATATGCTGGGAAAGACGTATATGAGGATTACACGCAGGCTCTGCACGACGGACCGGAGCGCAGCACAGCCCCAACGGACACAGTCGGCATAGCTCTGATGCAGCTGGAGTCACAGATGCAAAAGGCTGAATTTTAAGTCTTTCGTAGAAAAAGAGTTTGGCGTTTACTGAAGTTTGCTGAGCGACAATGAGAGACTTGGCCCAAGCCTTGACACTTTGGTTTTGGATGGTGCTTCCCCAGTCTCCAGAGAGATGGTACCTGTTGCAGAGGCAAGTTACAGTGAAATACCGAGCACAGGCTGGGTTTTGAAATGCTCACTTAGGAGGTTGGTTTTGTTTTACTTTTGGTCTCCAGTTAGACAGAAAGGCCAAGAAGCCAGAGAAAGAATGGTAAAATCTGCAGCAATATTAAGTAATCTTTAATGAAGAACTTCTGTTTGTAAAGGCAGAGCAAGACCAGCCTTTTATCTTTAAGCGGATCGCAGCCACAGATGTAGAAAGGGGCATCTTCACAGATGCGCGGAGCCCTGTCAGAGGGTGATTGTATGGGATTGCTGTCGCGGTTGTGCGGTATCGCTATCGAGGCTCTGCTAATTCTGTTTCTTTAGCTTCTGTAATTTTAGCAGGAAAGGCCCAGGTGGCCAGGCAGTGTTGTCGCGGAGTGGTGAGGAGAAATAACCTGATGAATTTTCCATCAGCTCAACTCACTCAAATATTCTTGCCGTTAACTTTCGGGGTCAATAATAAATATTAAAACCTGTAGATTTAATAAGTCAATGTAGGTGTTCGCTGCCTTTTGAGACCACTTTATCTTTCCATCAAAGATGAAACAAGCTTCTCAAATGAATAAAAAATAGGGCCTCAAGTGATTACAAGTGAGAGCAATTTGAGCTCCTCTCTCAGAACCTGGCAGTAGGCACTTCTGAGCCTCTTTTGACTGCCTAGACATTCTGCTTTAGTGCTGCTCTTGCTGTTATATTTTTAGGTAAATATTTCCAACTTGTGTGTACAGACCTTCAGGAACAGTGTTTGCTGCCACTCCAGGCTTGAGGGACGATGCAAGTCTGGATCCCACCAGGCTCTGTTGAGTCTGATTTGCGTTGCGAGTCTAGTTTTCCTTGGTGCTTGCTATAATCTCCTCAAGTTCAAAGAGCGCTTAGCTGCTTGTCTTTGTCAAAAACCCTGCTGGAGATCTTTTATGTCGAAGATGTAGGATTTTTCCGCATGACTTTGATTATTTATTCATTCCACTTCTCTGGTGTCTGATAGCGCTGATATCATGAAGACCCCTTGTCTTGCACTGCTCTTGCTCTGAAATTCATGGAGATTTAGTGCCTTTGAAATTGTTTTAAAAGGGAAGGAAAAGTTTTTGAAGTCCCTTTTTTTTCTTCTATTCCCCATAACAGTGCCGCAGCATATTTTTCCGGCCTTCCACGCTCCTTTGCCAATTGACATGCGCCACCAGGAAGGACGATACCATTACGAACCTCACTCTATCCACGCTATCCACGGGTAAGTCTTACACCTCCACTCCCGTGCCTTGCTAAAATGTCAGCCACCTGCAGTATTCTGAATCCCACTGCTGAAGTCCCTGGGACTTACTGCCCTTCTGGGAAGCTGGCCCTACTGGCCACCCTCCACCTCATTGTCTCCATCCAGTGACAATGCTGACCTGCCTGGCAGGAGGGCTTTACAGCTCTGCTAAGCCTATAGAAGTGCCCTATAGCAGCAGGATGGGAGTATAGGGCTCCTTTTTCATTATTCAGCTCAGGTCCCGGGAACAGGCTTGACTTGTGTTTTTGCACCCACCGTGTTTCTCACATCATGCCTTGCCTGGGTCATTTCTGTCACCATCTTGGCAAAGACCCAGCAATGCTCCCTTTCTTTGGAGACCTTGTGTACCATTCCTCCCAGCCTGCCAGTTGTGGGGATGGTGGCAAAAGGCTGTCGGGGGTGCCGTAATTCAGTTTGATTTCACTGGACAGCAGCCCAAATGGGCTGGTGGCGTTTTCTAAAAGCAGTAATACGTCAGGTACTCATTGGGATGTCCATGTCCACCCTGGAGGGGCAGGACTCTGGGTTTTGGTGGTGGCCTTCTCATGAAAGCCTGCTCTCCCTGAGGCAGCTGATGGGCAGCGAGCACAGAGACTGGTCAGGGGCCACACCCTGAGAGGTGGGCTCATGGTTGATCTCCTCATCCAGGACATGACAGCTCAATAGTTCTTGATGTCTTGAAGGAGATGTTTACAGAGTGATCTGTTTTCACCTCCTGTAAGCTTTGATCAGGGCAAGAAAAACGGAGCCAGCAGGGATGTGAGCAGAGGTTCTAGTGACCGTGAGGCTGGAAGTGTTTCTTCTAGTCCCTGATATGCAGCTTTCCCATGAGAGGTGAGGAGCAGCGTGATGGGGTTGGCAGTCCCATGGCTATCCCAAAATCCTTCAGCCTGCAGCTGTAGCACAGGGCTCAGACCTCGGCTGAGGGACAGGTCCCACAGCACTCGGTGTAGGTGAACCACTGTGAGCCAGAATCATTTTGCGAGAAGAACAAGGGAAGAACAACTGGGGTTTGTCTCTTAAAAATCTCTCATTTGATCCCCTGGAGTCCTGTTGCAGCCTTGCTGTCTGGTAAGGGGCAGTGCTCACCCAGCTTTGCAGGGGCTGTTTGTGGAAGCTGTGCTGCATCTGGATAGGTGTGAGCAGGGGAGCAGACCCTGGGAAGCAAGTAATGCAGACAGCAGCAGCCAGATCTGTGGAGCCCCACAGCTACAACAGCTTTATTCTGCTTCCAAACTACTGCAAGAAATAAATGATAGGGCATTCCTCTGGATCCTACCAGAAGACAAGTCATTTTCTTTTTGGCTGGCAGTCAGTTTGACTGGATGTTTAAAGGGGCAGAGCAGCTTCTTCCATGCTGTGTGCAAAGGGGAAATGTCAAAGCAGGTTGCTAACATGGGAACTGGGGGGGAATTGGGAGGCTGCATGAAATAGTTCTGGTCTTTCATGCAAGTTCATGCAAAAATTGTAGGAAAAAAAGACAGAATAATAACTTGATGGGAGATAGTTAATAAGCCAGAGCTCAGGCCAGTAAAGCACATACTGAAAAGGGTGATATTCAAAACAGTGGTTAGAAGAGAGGCTGGCAGATGTTCTAACATTTGTTACAGGTTATTTGTGTGCCCCACTCGGTGCTCCCCTTCAATCCTCACGAGGTTTGGGTGCACTGCATATAGCCTGGGGTTCCTCAGCAGTTTCTGTGGTGGGGTCATGAGGCAAGGTCTTCTACAAAATGCTACTGAGAGCTTGCCAGCTGCTGCTATGTACCTATGAATCATTTTCTCAGTAACCCCAGTATTTTTTCATATTGGCGTTGTCCAGCTGATCAACCCTGGCCAAGTGTACAGAGCTGGCAGATCAGGTTTCAGTTCATCTGCACCAACATTAATAATTACTGTGTTAGCAGTTACCACATTTGTCTATGAGTGAACTAAGTGTGTCCTGCTTAGTATTTGGGTAGAGTTGTTGGCAGATACCTGTTGCATTTCTTCTTTGGGATTCCTCTCGTTCCCAGCAGCTCCTCTCACAAAACCAACTTGCGAGGTACTGGAGAGAAAACTTAGTTGCGGGTCTTAAAGAGGAAACATAGTCCTCTTTGAAACCACCTAGGCACTGCACTGAAAGGTGCCTTTGTGGCCAGAAAAGCACCAAAGCTGAGCAGCCAAGTGCTTCTTGGCTGTGGCGGTTTTTTAGGGTCGAGGGAATGCCACTTCTATTTGGCTGTTTGTCAGGTACCCTGCACTATGGCACAACCACGTTGGGAAAACTCTCTGCAGCTGTAGAGTCTCAATCACTTTTGCTCTTCAAATTTTATGTGCCAACTTCTTAAAATCATATCTTTTACCCCTCTCGTTTTTTATTCTACTTCTCTTTTGCCGTTCTCTCTCCTCCAGTCTCTGCTCTGGAGATCAGAACGCAGCACTCACGCTTCTCACTGGAGGATGTCCAGTGTGAAACCATCCAGACATGGTGGTAGACCTGGGCTAGAACATAGTTGGTGGTTGCACAGCTCTTGTTCAAGACACTGGGTGGACTCTGTGGGCACAGATGAGCTTCTAGAAGTTTGTACTCCATCCTGGTGGTGCAGAAATCAATCCTTCTTGTTTCAAAAGTAAACAATTCTTAAAAAAACCCCAAGGGCATATGCATATTTTCAGTCTAGGAAATTATGGCAAATGTTTGGAAGAAAAATTGCGTCACTGAGTTTTGGCTTTATGATTAATGGGATTGGTGCCTGACAGAGAGCCCCTAATTCATCAAGTCTAAATTCTACCTGTCTGCTGTCTTGACGGCACCAAATTTGTCTGATTACATGAACATTGCACAGCAAATTTAGTGCAGTCTCATTTGTTGCTAACTATGGGGTCTTATTATCTGCCTGCTGCATTATGTCAAAGGTTTGTTTCCTGATTGCTTGATGTGACCTGGCTATGCATTCCCCTTCATCACTGTTTGCATTTGGCCTAATGAGAACATATGTTATTTTATCTCAACTGGAGGAAACTCATCTGCCAGGCTGTCTTGAGCAGAACCACCTGTGGGACCCTTTGCTTGGAAACAGAGATGGGAATGTGGAAAACCTGAGTAAGAAAGGACCTCTGTGCCAAGACAGGCCTGAAAGACTTGCTGCATTTCTCCCCAGTGTTGTCATTCCTTGTGTCTCAGCGATTTTCTTGTTAAGCAGCATGACAAATAATTTTCAGGACTTGAGTCTTCTTCTAAGTCACTGAGGATTTATTATATATGTCCAGAAGCAGATTCTGTTGGGATTTCCTTGAAATCTACTTTTAGAGATTTTTTTCAGATTGTTTTGGTGTTTCTCCAGTCATTAGGACAGCCCACTTTTCTGTACAGCCACTGTTGGTTTTACTTATTTGGTGATGAATTTTTTGGACTTCTCTAATATTTATACTTTTTTCTTGGCATTAGCAATTTGACAGAATCGTGGTGCTTGCTTGGCTTGTCTAGAAAAAATAAAGTATCTCACTCAGATGATCCTTGAGCACTCTGCAGTGCAAACCAACAGAAATATTGTGGATTCAAGACATTGTCCTGGATTGCGATGATTGTGTGCCTGTGGTAATATGGAGGGTAGAGGGAGAGGCAGGATTGGAGTCCAGTGGACAACGTAAAGGATGCAATGCAGAATAGAGTGAAACTGAATATGGAATGAAATCTATTCCAGGAATGTAGAACTAGAGCAGAATGAATAAAAGAAATTGTATTGGTGCATATAAATTGTATGAGCCAACATTTTCCCAGCATAACATTCATTTAATAGTAAGTAATGCTACAATACTCAAAGGCTAAGAAAAGACAGAAAAATAAATTTGGAGGTTCTGCATTATTCTGGAGATATGGGATCAAATTACAGAGCCACATACTGTTTTTTCCTGTGATCCTCTATTTCAGAGCACAGGATAGCCCAGGCTCTGTGGAAGAGCAGTGGTGGGTCTTACATGCATTTTCTGAATGTAGCTTTTATTGATTTGTCAGAATTTCACTCTCCACTGTTGGTTGTAGGTCAGCACTATTTGAGTGAAAGTTGTCAGCCAGGTGTGTCTGCAGGCTTAAAACTGAACCAGGGAAATTCACATCATAAGTTAGCACAGGTTCTTTTCTGACAAAAGGGGTATTTTGTATTTTAGCAAACTTCTTCACAAAAACCTACTCCACTGGGGCCTGGTCTCTGCAGTAACTCCATCTGCATTAAACTAAGGAGATTCAGCATCAGCTTTGCAAGACCAAGCCCTTGACTCCAGAGGAAAGCTGCTGGCAGATATGGGAGGTGATTACACGCTTACCTTTTTTTTTTAAATCACAACAAAAATAACTAAAACCCCTTAGCTCAGCTTAAAAGTCCATGCCAATGCAATAGCCTTCAGGGCTAGCCCTAGTAAACAGCATGCCTAGGCTTGACTCAGCAAGAAGCTTTTTAACAGTAGCTCCTAAACTGTGGTTAAACCCCATCAGACATTACACACTGTTACAAACAAAAGCAGCCTTGTTTTTCTACCAACATCCTGGTGGTGCTTTAGGATGCAGTTCTGACATTATTTATTAACAAAATATTGTTGTTGCTCTTCTGTCCATGCATAAAAATAGTAAAAAAAAACCCCAAATGCTGAGCTGATAGTCACAAATTCCATGGCTTTCATGAGGACTGAATTGTCCCAAAGACCTAAACATAGAGATGACTCCATCTCCATGATAATATGGAGTTGCCCTTAATTTCCCTCTGGTAGGGATTTTATCTCATTTAATCAAGGATATTCCTCCCATTTCCCTGAAATCTTAATATATTATTACAGATTTTTTCTGATATGCAGCCTACACTTCTTTTCTTTATCTGATCCTATTACACCTCCTTGTTGAAGTTTGTTTCCTTTTTACTGTGTTAAAAATTACAGAATACCTTTTCAAGACTAGTTAAAATGTTCCTAAGCTGTTTAGGCAGGGTGATTCACATGCAGAGGAGTTGACTGTTAAACTTTTCATCATAAAAGACCATGTCTCAAGTGTTTACAAATATGCCAAATTTAATGTCGAACCCAAGATTTTCCATGTTGAATATCTGTTCGAGTCTGGTTCTCTCTTTCCTTTGTTGTTTTTTGTGAGATTCAGCCAAGTGAGGCCAAGTGGGGTTAAGGGAAAATATGTTGTTTAGCCATACAAAAAATAATCATCATCATCTTATAACTGCTTTTAGAAACACCAGTGTGTCTTGCTTTAACGTTGGAATTTGTTATTGTTACAGATGTGCCTTTTGCTGTTCCCGTTCTACAAAAACACACACAAAGCTCCATCAGTTTTGCCAGATAGGAATCCTTTGAAAAGCCTTGCTTCCAGTACATGCATTGAAGGGGTGTCAGAGTTTTGCGGTGAAATTTTATGAGTGCCCTGTGGCCCTGACCACGCTTCAGTTGAACCTTGTCAGGGCTCACCTGAGGGTGCTTCCCGTTCCCTGCTGATGCCTCGCCACCATCCCTTCCATCCAGGGGGATTCATGGCTCTGTGGAGGAGAGGTGCCTTTGCAGTGAGTGCTCTTGAAGCTGCCTTTGTACATTGTCAGGTGTGCATAGAGTGCCTTCAGTTACCCTCTGTGGGGCACCGCTCCCCTGGGGCTGCAGCTGGGATCCCGGCACATGGTGTGGGATGGGACCCCTGGTGATGGTCATTCCTGCAGCTGGGATGCAGCTTGGCTGAGCCACAGAATGTACATCCCAATAAAACCTGTGTGTTTTCATATTTACTTTGCTACTGGAGTAGAAAATCTTTGGCAGGTCGTGATTGATGGTACTGTGCTGCTTAGGAGACAGAGCGAGCTCCCTCCGGAGTCAAAGCAAACAGCTGCTCAGAGACGCCTTCTTATGTGTTTTGCAAAGTTTTACGACTTTCACCAAATAGATACATTGCTCATTTGGGAAACAGGTTTGGGGGCTCCCACATCCAATTTATTCTGTCCCCTTCTTGCCCACATGCTTCTTTTATTTATTTAAGAAAATCAGAATGTGTAAGTTTTCAATGGTTTGCAGGGGCTGGTCCCCCCCAGAAGGTTGGTTCAGACCTCACCCTGGTCTGTAATTAGCAGGAGTCTGTTGCTTTTAGACGGCTCTTTGGTAACCTACAGGAGGTGATTTGGGGGACTGTCAATTCCAGGATTAATACTTGATGGTCACTTGATCCATCTCCAGGAGACCACAGATTAAATACTAGACTTCGGCTGTCAAGTTCTGGGAGCTGGAAAAATTACTTTAATTCCATCTGTGCTTTATTTTCCTCATCTCTAAAATGTTGTCAGAGTAATACTCACCCTTTTGATATTTTGAGAGTTTAGAAAAAGACTCCTTTGGCTTCCGAGATTGGTCTTGTAGCACGTTTTCAGGCACCAGGGAAGAAGTACACAGTGCTTCCTGCCTGTGCAGAAACTGAGAAGGTACATGCCTAACATCTTCTGGCCTCAGTAGGAGGACAGGCTGATCAGGTCTTCAGAAAATGGGGCAGGCATAATCCAAAACACTGATCAGGGCTAGTATGTTCCTGTAGTCTTTTCCAGTCTCATTAACTATTCTGCAAAAAAACAAACCAAAAAGCAAACAGACAAACAAACTAAACCAACGAAAGACAAATCCCCACAGCTTTCTCTTCTGAATCTCGTTAAAAATTTTCAAGCATATTCTGTTATGAGAGAGATTTACACATCTATGCTGTTCTCTAAATTCAGGGTAGTTTTGTCATGTGTGTTTAGTTAAATACCCTTCAGAGTACTTTGAATAACTGAAACCTGAAGTACAGAGGGACCTGAAGAGGCATGGTTTCAGACTCACTAAACTATGCAATGAAATGCAGATTGGGTTTAGAAACATTTGGGCTGGGTCTCCAGTTGCTGAATGGTGTGACATTGGGCTGAAGTGAGGGGCTTGAATGAGCTCAGATGGAGTTGTGCCCATTCACATTTAGTGAAGATCTGGGCCACCAACTTACTGGTGCTGTGAAAAACTGCACCTCTAATTTAGTCTAATCACCGCCAGAAGTGTAAAAATGGCTAAGAGGTTTTAGTACTGAGAACAAAAGCATGATCTTTGAGGTCTTTTATGTAAACCTCTGGCATGTGTTCATTTAATATGATGTCACTCTGTAATCCACCATTGCTTTTAAATGTCATTCTCAGAGCTTCATGTCAGCGAGTCTTAAGTGATAATCCCTTTGCTTACCTCACTTTATAGTAGATTAAAAGTGACTTCATGCTTCCACCTTATCCGCTGTTAAGCTTGTGCTTTAGGAGAAAAATTTGTTTGAACTCTCTCTTCTCCTGCTGCTTTCTAAAGAGTTTCTAAACAGAGAGTGCATGTCTTTCAGAAGCTATCTCAATAGGATTGCCCATTCTCCACTGGTCTCAGCATCTGTGAAAATGGATAAATGTTCAGTGCCAGCTTCCTGCCCTTTTAAACTCCAGTGTTCCGAATTTGTTTCTCAAGTTTTTTCTCAGCTAAATGGGGAGCACTGCCCTTCCTGGCCTCTTCTTTTTCTTAATCCTAAATAAATCACCTCTCTAGATGGTATTTCATCTCTCACCAGCTTCTTGCAGTCATGAAGACAAGAGATGTTGAGACCTGTTGCGGTGTTCTGCTCCTCTGTAGCACTTTCTCTTGTACTGCACAGGGGTCTGTGGTTCCCCCTTGTATCTCGTGGTCTTGTATCTCCTGGTTGAACTTTTACTCTGTCCTGTAGTAAATCCTTTTTCGGTATATAAAGCTCTCCATGTGGCTCATCTTCCTGGTCCACCCTCCTTTTTTTCTCTCCCTGAATTTCACCCTCCTGCTCTTAGCACACCTCCTTGTGTAACACGTCTCTCTAGATATTTGCTGCATGTTGTCATATCCTCCTCCCTGCTCTAATGAACTGGCCAGGCTGCAGCCTGCAGCATATAGTCAAATATCAATCCACTCAGCCTCCTAATTTTCACTGTGTTTCTCTGAAATCCTTCCTGCGTGTGTGCAGATAAATGGACAAACCCCATCCATCCCACTGGCTTGTGGAATGAAACCTGTGGCGCATCACTTTTCAGGTGCTGGTTAATCTGGATTCCCTGCTACCAGTTGCCATGGGGAGCAAATTACACAGAGTGCTGAGAGATAAAAACTAATGGCAGGAATGCTGGCTTGTGATACTGGAAGAAAAATGTAGGATTTTTAATGTCCATACGGAGCAGAAATTTTCAAATCTCATCCAAAAGTTCCCCCCACGCAGCAAAGAGCAGGGAAGTCAATTTACCCTGGATGGATGAAGGATTGAGTCAGTTCTGCTGGGATTAGAACATGTGGTTCCAGGGATCCTAGGTATTTTGGGTCTGATTCTTGGACCACCCAGATGTCTGGTGGAAAAGTTAAAAAAAAATGCTAATGAAAAAAGGATCCTATTTGGCAGAACTGTGGATCTGGATACCCTGCGTGCAGCTGACACCGTGCAGGCACATCTGCACACACCAAAGGGCAGAACTGGGTGCTGTTACTCTGGCAAATCTCAGATCTGCGCATCACTCCCATGAGAGTGCGTGTGTTTTAGCGGGCTTTCTAGATCCCTGGCTCTCACACTAAACCACATAAGTATGTTTTCCTTCTGTGTGCCAGACCATTTTGAGAATTTGTGATTTTACACTTTTTTTTTTGCCTTGGAGACTCTTGATTCCTGTTCTTTTATGTTTCACCATTGATATTAAATAGACAGCTAACAGCTAAAATTTAGAGCATTTCTCAAGGGTCAAACTTTAAAAGTGCCTGTGTTGTTTCAGGTCATAAATCCCAGTGTAGTGGGTCTGGCTAACAACATTTCAAAGTGGCTGTTGTGGGTTTCAAAATAGTGTTGACTCTTAGGGCTGGCTTGTCAAGTGCTGGTAATGCAGAGGCTCAATGGGTTTTTCAAGCAAGCTGAGTCCTAGTTAAGGTCAAACTACTCCAACCTCTGTTGAAACTCAGGACACTAAAGCCGTTTCCAGTAAAGGAGTTAAGTACCTAAAAATTCATAAAGTGGCTGTAGTGGAGTTAAGAAACACAGCCATGTTAATGAGGTGCCTTGTGCATACTTGGAGCCCAGTGTGCATGCCCAGGCCAGGCAGCTCCTGCAGGACCAGTGGGGATGTTTTCTGCCTGTCTCCTCTCTGTTGTAGAGCCATGCACATGGCAAATCTCCTGGGAGGATGTGCTATGGAAAAAACATATTCAAGGTTTAGATGCTATCAGTTGGCCAGGCTCCACTCCAAGAGCAAGTTTACTGCATTCCCTGCTCTCACTTCATTGGCGTGTGTGAGGTTGGTTTTTGATATAATTGATCGTGCTAGCTGATAATGAACCAGGAGAATGTGAGCCTTTTGATGATTTTTTTAAGCAGATACTTGTCTGGGGGAGGGTGCCTTAGAGCACGGTAGGAGCTGTCCTTTTCCACCCCCTGGGCAGCAGGAGGACCTGTACCATGGTTTCCCTGCTGCTGAGCACATGCTGTTAGATTAACTGTGAGAATTAGGCTCCACCACCACCTCCTGCCCTTTCTGTGGCTGCAGTGGTGTGCCAGTGTTTCTTTTGCACAGGTGGAGCCTCCTCACAGCAGAGGTATTTCTTCCTGCACAACTCATTTGATCTCTCTTACACCTGTCCCTACTCTGCACACATGAACTGAAGTCACTTACAACAGCATGTGGGTGTAGTCGGGCAAGACTGAAAAAATACGTTGGGGAGAGATATTTTCATTTTGATCCTGTGAAAGCATCCTGGAGAAGAATTTATCCTAGTCATGCTCTTGTCCCTTCACAAGAATCTTTCCTAGCTTGGTTATGGAGCTACTTACATGGCTTTTGATTTGCAAACCAGCTGCTAGACTTGGTACCTGCTGATTGAATGCTTCATCTGAAAGTCTCTTAAGATCCCACAGAATAACCACACATCCCAAAGTACCATTGGCAGAGGAAGTCTACCAAAGTGTGGTTAATACATTAAAAACAGGGAAGTTTCAAGCTTACAGCTGCATTAGGGTGATGTTCTTACATGCACATTCTTGTTTGAGACTATTTGTCTTCACTGTGAGATAAAACACTTGATTTCATAGGCTGTCTTTCATCCTCACTCAAGTGAAGTATGATATTTTACAAGAGAAAACTGCATTGTAGATGACAAAAAGCAGGGTGTAGAATGATAGGGTGGTGAAGGAATTAATGCATTCAGTCATCAAATCAGTAAATTAAGGACAGATCAACCTAATGAGGACTAGCAAGAAGGAGAAGATTTGTAGAAGATACTTGAAAAGAAATGATGAGCTGATGATGCAGAGGGTCACACAGAAAGTGCTCTGGGCTACAGAACTGTTTTTTAAGCCTTTTTCTATTCAGGAAAATATGTAAGTGTATGCTTAATTAGAAATGCCTGTTTAGGTCTGTTGACTTCAGAGAAACTTAAATGCATGTTTACATGCTGTCCTGAGGAGGGGTGCTCTTCTGAAGATACCACAGAATAGAAATGTTTACTATATCCTGATTGTGTATTTGTGCTGTAAAAATAGTTCATATTAGTGATTTTTCTTGTGCCAGTATGAACTTGGCTGTTGACTTCAGACCTGTTACAGTAGTGGATTATTTGCTGGTATTCTTATGAAAGGCTTCACTTCAGTTATGATTCTTTAGATGATTTTTGTACAGTATAAGTCAAGGTCTAATGAAGAGGGACTCTAGAGCTGTGGTGGTTGCTTCCACACAGCAGTGCTATGACTCCAGCACCATCACAGAGGTCCCAGAACTGGTGTCAAACAGGCTAATTTGGACGAGTCTAGCCATGTTACTGTGCAGATAAAATATCCCAGTGTCTGCTTCCTAGGAAGACCAAATTTTCAAGGAATTAGCAGTGTTTGAGGTGCTGCTTTGAGTAGCTGATGACCACTCAGGTCAGACTGTGTTGGTCCTGTTGGTTTGAAAAGACCCTCAAGGAGCCAATGATATTTTCAGTTCTCTGTCCTTTTGTGATGACATCTTTTGGGTTTCAGGATACAGCATGAGAGTTGGTATATTGTAGGGATCAGGTCAGGGTGAATAATTGTATTTTCTGCAGACCAGCTGGAAGGATTTTGCAGGTAGTTCCCAGGAGAGAAATCATGTAGAAGTTATTTCTATTTTTTCCTTTTTTTCCTAGTCCGCCAGTCCAGCTGATTCTCTGTAAGAAGTTTGACCAGGAGCTGATGGACAGTGAAGTCCATCTGCAAAGTTTTATCCAGTATATTTTAATGCTTAAATACTTAGTACCTGTTTATTATTTTTAATAGAAGTCTCTAAAAAGAGAAAGAGTCATAGTGAAACCAGTGTCAGCAGACCCCAAACTACTTTATTCACTTGAGAAAATAGTCTTCCAAAGTCAAATAGATTTCTGTCCATCATTTGAAAAGAAATTGTACACAAACACATAACCCAACCACTTTTCAGGCTAGATCAGAGAAATTCAAACCCTCACTCAGGACATGAGATGACTAGAATGTAAGAGACTTAGATATTTTGCAAGTCATGTCTTTTAAGGGTTCCAGAGGATCTTTGCAGAGGACAAATACACTGGACTTTTGGGCTTTAGTAGATAGGAATGACAGCCACTTCATGTTCCTTACCAGAGCATCATGATGTGGCCTTGCCCAGTGAGTCGGAGGGAAAGGCATTCTCCCACCAACACCACTTCCTCTGTGTCCTGGGATTGTCTGCTCGAGGCTTGGCTGGGTCTTGACCTCTCTTGGCATGCAAGATCTAAACCTGGTATGACTCCAGACTTCCTCGACCGCGTCTGGTTTGAATCCTGTCAGTGCCCAGATGAGTGTTACCACAAGAATAAGAATCTCTTCAAAGAGTTGTTTGTTTGTTTGTTTGTTCAAGAGTCGGTTTCTGCCAAATGTGAAGAAGGTAGGAGCTCTGTGAGCTGTAACTCCTTTTCCTTCAAATCGTGATGTGCTGCCGGAGCTCAGGGTTCTGTCAGCCTGGTTTCTTCCTTGCTTGATCTCTGCAGAGCAGGGTTTGCATTTCTGGTGATTTACGTGACGGTTTCTGATAAGGATGGATGGTGAGCAGAGACTCGGGCTTGATTTCTGTGCAGATGTCACATTGCTTCAGATATGTCACTCTGGTGCAGCATATTAGGTGAGTGACCTTTCCCAGAGTGATTCAGTGAGCAAATGGCACAAATTGAGGGACAGAAGATTCCCAGGTGCCTTGCGCTGAAGAGCAGCAGATGGTGCTCCCTTCCCAAAGCCTTGCACTGGATGCAGTGGTTTCCTATCCCTTCATTTGGTTTTTGACTACACTGCCAAATGGGACTTTTTCCAGGATCTGGCTGCTGTGATTTACTTCATTACTTTGTGTTTCATAAGCCCAGCCCTTCCAGCTCCATGTTCAGTGGTGCTTTTCTCCCAGGCAGGGCAATTCTGTGGTTCACACATTCACCAGCAAAATTGCTGCGATCTGTGAACTTCCAGTGCAGTAAGGATTTATATGTACATGTGGGGTGTGTGTGGTGTCTTCCTTACTTACCAGTGCAAGATCTCAATCTAGTCTCCTCCTCCTGTTACCATCCTCACTGGGTGAAAGCCGGGCTGAAAGTAATCTCCTGGCCTGCAGTGCACTTTGGTCTGCACTCCCCAATCACATTTGAGATTCAATTGAAAGAGCCAGTGGTGTCCAGGAGGAAATCTTGGATTAAAATGAAAGTGTAGACTTTAAAAAGCTGTTCTTGAAGGCTGAAGGTAGAAAGTGGACATGGTGCAGCCAGACAATCTGGCATCTTGGGAGGTGTTACAAGAGCTTGACTAATATGCCTGCAAAAATCCATGGGTACAATAGCATGAGCTGCATTTGTTGTTAATGTTTGACTTGTGAAACTTTTGTCCTCCTTCACTGAACAGCAGAATGAAACCTTTCATGTGGGACTTTCATAATTAAAAGTTTATCTCCTACCAATAGGTCCTTGTAACTTCTTGCACTTGCAAGATACTCTATGACTGACCTTAGAAAATGGCCTGTGCATTCTTGTACCTTTTTTTTTCATTGGCTAAAAGCTCTTTTATAGTAGGCATGAATGTTTGTATGAATCCTTACAGTTTTCATGAGTACCAAATGTGTACTGCATGCTGGGTAAGAGTAATTATATTTCCATTAGATTATGAACAGCTTTCCTGTACTGTGATGTGACATGCACAAAGGGAATTATGAATATTGGCAATTCAGATCTGGATAGTTGAATTTCCTTGGTTACTGATAACACTTTACATTATTTAAACCATAACATATTTTTAAATCCACATTATTTTCACCTCTTACATTCTTTGCTTATTTAAACAAATCAAGCAGCTGATAAAACTAAATTAAAAAACCCAAAACATGCAAAGTGGAGGATCTTAAGTTCTATTTTCAAAGTAATCTCCAAGATAGGAGAATTTCTTATCAAAATCCCATCTGCAGCCTTTTCCTACAATGAAGGTACGTAAGAGCTGACACCCTACTGAAGTCAACTTGATCTGCAAGTGATACTTGATGGTGCAAAAAGCTGACTGATGGGACTTTCAAAAGCTTCTACCACATGGAAAACCTCACTACTGGGATTTCAGCATAGCTTTGATTGCCAGGCTTGGTTTGTTTGCCACTGAGTTGTCTAAAATGAGTAAAGAAATCCACTGCACCGGAGCAGTTCTAATTTCTCATTTCCAGACCACAGTACAATGGCCCTGTGTTTGCCTTTTCCAAAACCAGAGAGAAATGTTTAAATAACATTTTATACTGAATTATTAAAACTGCTGCAAATGTTTTCATTAAAATTTGAGTATGTTTAATATCCTTTCTCTTGAATTTTAAATAGAACCAATACTTGGTGACTTAATTGCCCAGCAATATCTCTTTTTTAGATTTTTGCCTTCTATTAATAAAATGGGTGTATTTACATAGTTCCAACCTAAGCACATCTTGTTTTACTGACTAATTGCCTCATTTAAAGGGCACACAATGTTAGCACCTTTTGGCTTGCCTGAGACTTTACATCATGCTACATGCTGAATCCCACAGTGAACTTTATCCTATGCAAAAGATAAATCATGTTCTCTATCCTTCTTGATAAAATGTTCAAAAAAAGCCCCTCCACAACTCTCTGGTCACTTTAAACTGTCCCCATTGTATCGAGGTTGTGTTCAGACTACCTAGATGACAGTCTCAGACAGAGTCTGGCTGCTATTGTGGAAAGCAGTGGCTGTAACCTGTGAGTTGAGCACATGCAGTTGCCCATGCAGCCATCTCTTCCTCAGCTCTGCATGCTTTGAGTGTGCAGAAACAGGGCTAGGGGTCTCATCCCTCTCACCACTTAACAGCCACATAAGCTGGTGTTTGGTGAGATGCAGGAAGGGTGATTTTTGAGGTTGTGTGGTGATGGGGATCCTCCTGCTTCTGCCTCTGGATCAACAGTACAGGTGTCATCTTAATGAGAGGAGGATGTCTGGGGGCCTTTGCCAGCACTGAGGCTGTAAAAAACCCCTGTTTCTCAGGCAGCTTCCCAAACCCAGCTGCAATTTCCTGGAAGGAGGAACATGAAGAGTGGCTGTGCCTCTGCCATTGGAGCACTTAGGAGAGAAACAGCTTCAGCGACTTGGCATCAACCTGATGCTTTTGGGAATTAGATGTGACATTTGAGGTTGGGTTGGCACAACTTAAGGGTCAGCTAAGGACTGGAGGTGCTGACCTTCCTACTTTTACCCAGCTGAGCTTAGTGCCCAGTTTTAACCTGAGATGAAGGAAGGTCTGGGGTATCTAATATTGATGGGAGGCCCCATGCAGACAGAGAGCAGGTGAGAGCAGTGGCCAGGAGAAGTGAGGCCATGGCCCAGCCCTTAGGACAGAAGCCACTGGAGGGTGGTGGCATGGTGGTGAACTGTCTGTGCCCAGGCCTTCTCTCCTGCCAGGCTGTGAGCACCAGGCCTGCTGGACACTAACACATGGTGGATACACAGGGCTGGATTCTTCAGCCTGGAAAGAGCCATGTGCGTGTGTACATCACTCTGGAGCTACAATGACAACGGGGCTTTGAAATGCTTTTCTGCATTTGCATTTGCAAAAGCTGGATAAGCCTTTAAAAAAAAAATCTGATAAGTAGCAGGCAATTGAATTAACCACTGTTGACTGTATTGCTGTCTCTTAACAAACTCCATCTGTATGGTCTCCCTTTGTAGACACAATTTTATAACTTAATTTCCCTACCAAAACATGAGTGTTTACTTAGTAAGAAATCTGTTCTTTGTCAGCTTAAAACAGTGATTTCTTTATTACCACTCTGCGCAAGGAATGACAGCGCAGAGTTGGCACTGGAGCAAGTCTGGTTGAGTCTACAGCGTTGTAATGGAAACAGGGTGAACTGAGGGTCAAGTATAATGGGATTTGTATACAGAAATGTGTCTGCATAAGGAATAGCTGCATGAGATAAGAGAATGAAAGATGAGGCCGCAGGTCTCCCGTTGCATGGTGCTGGGAAGGAGGTACTGCTGTAGGTACACAGCTGACACGGGAGATGGGGTTTACCTCTGTGCCAGCATAGCAAAGTTCCCTAAATCACACGTGCCTGCTCCTTCCTGCACCAGCTGATGTTGGTGGGTGTAGGATGGATTGGGTCGATTGTCAGGGATTACTCTAAGTATGTTTTGTATGTAATTTTTACTGATTTTGGGAAGCATAGGGTCAGTGAGGGGTTTTCAAGCTATTACAGTCTGTGGCCTCCCTAAAAAATTTCTAGCGGAGTTGTTAAACATAGTATAGTGAATTTGGCCCGAATAACAAGAGGCTTGCAGAGATTTTTCACTGTCTTTCACAGCCCCTAAAGGAGTTCTTAGTGATTCCCAAGGGTTTTGCAAACTGCAGGTTGAAAAGCACTAGTGTAAACTTTCAGCAGTAAACAGCTGGGGAATATCAGATCCCCATTCCTTCCTTGATAAATGTGTTATATTTTCCTATGCTGTTGAAAAACTGAAAGAATAGGAGAGCAGCTGTAGCCAACAACACCAAAGGATCTGGGAGCAAAGGAGTTTTGCAAGGAAGATTTTTTGGATGGTTACGTGGCAGAAGGGATATAAAACACCCCATCTTTTCTTACCATGAGATGATGATTTTTAGGGTGGGGGAAGTATCCTGGCTCCTTTGAAGTATGTTCAAGTTGTACAGTGCAGTGAAAAATGTTGGGGTTTTACCATAGGACTGGGCTTCTGTTTATTGCTTTTACTTTCTCCTGCCATAGAACCTTTCTCAGTCTTACACTGCAGGCTAGAGCTGGTAGAGAAATGCCTGTTGTTTGTTACAAGCAATTGGAGAGAGACTCTGCTTTCTCTGAATTATTTGTGCTCAACTTTTCCCTGTGGAAAGTTAAACCCTAGTGGAATGTTGTCCAGATTTAAAAAAAAAATTATGTCTTATTCATGTCCATTTTCTTTGTAATGATTAAAAAAAATAGAAAGGAAAAAAAGTGATAGGTTAAAAACAAGAAATTAATGTTGAAGTTCTGATTTATTGTTCATTGTCTTACTTTGTATGGAAAACTCCAGATACTTGCAAGAGAAAAGCTTGTTTGGAATAAAAAGGGTTTATTCCCTGCAGTCGTTATCAGTGAAAAACTTTTACCTAGTTCTGCTCTTCACCATATAATTGCTTGCTTTTCAGCACACTCGTTGCAAAGCAAAGGCTGGTTAGATCAGCCACTCTGCTGGATCAGATCTTACGTTACATCTTGAGCTCTTTGAGTGCCATTAGCATTTCCTTTTAGAAGTGAAGAAATATTGACAGTTTGGTAGGTTATCTCGCATTTTACTGCACGTTAGGGCACTTCAAAGTCTTTATGTAGTGATGGGAACTGTCATGAAGTAGATGTGAAAAGGGCCTTTGGTCCAACTAAACCTGTCAGCAAAAAGATTTAGGGCAGATGGTTATTATTAGAAATCAATGTATTTATTATATATTGTTCAGGAATATTTCCCTTTGGAGGTTACTGTGAGTGCTGTTGCTGTTTAAAATGTGTCAAATGCCAGTAAAATTAATTCCTGCAGAAAACCCAGGGAGTCCCAACCCAAAGCTTTGTTATTATGGGAAGTCACGTCTCTTACTCCTTTGTGCTGTGATGCACGTGAGGCAGGTACACACACAGCACACCAGCAGAGTGCCTGGCATATGTCTGTGTGTGTGTTAGATGTGTTTCTGTGCAGCTATCACAATCACCTTTATGTACTGACAGAGCTCCTCTGTCATCTGTGTCTGGAAAGGCTTTGTAGAGATCTGTGCTGTACCTGTTCCCATTTTGTTATATTCCCCTTTGTAAACTATGGGGTTTGGTTACTTCCAGTTAGTTACAACAGCTTACTGCTGCTTAGGGCAAGTGTGTCATCTTTCTGAAGCCTGAAGATCAGTGGTTTTCCACTGTGCTTTAGAAAAGAGAAGCAGGACATTTCAGAGTTTTGTAATTAATTGGATGTAGGTTTTCCTTCTTTGGTGTCTTGTTTAGCTATACGTTTTAAGTTATAGGACCTTGGATTATGGGAAGAGGACATTCCCAACAGAAAAGGAGCATATTAGCAGAAACATTAATGCTGGAAGTTGTTGTCCTGGAACAAAGATTCATTTTCCATTCACCCCGTGATTTACAGCACGTTCCAACCAAGTGATTTGGCTATGGTCTTCTGGCATAACATTGTTTGCCCTTTCCCTGACATTTTGCATATAAAGAAAAGTTATGAGCTTCTTGGGCATTCAAGGTACCAGGAAATGCAGGAGTCTACCTAATTTGTTAACATGAAATTATAGATGTCAGACACAGACTCTGTTAGTTAACGTTGGTTAGAGTAATGCTGCAGCCAGTTGATTGTATTACAGTCATGATGAAGAGGAATGGTCTTTTTTTGCTTTTCTGGGATATGACAGGTATGGAGCCAAGGCAGATTTAAAGTGTAATGAATGAATAAGCATTTTCTGTGGTTTGCCTGACTCTTCCATGAGCTCCGTTGCTGTGGTGTTGCTGCCACTGTCGTTCTCTCTCCTCAATGGGTCAGTGCTGGCATAACATGGAAACAAACTTTTCCAAAGTAGCATAGGAATTGTCTTTTAAATGCTAAACCCTTTTGTAGCACTTGAATGTTATAACCTTTTAAGGGAGAGAAGCCTCCACCCAAAAGTAGCATAGGAAGAAGACCCTGGGCAGGGATTCAAAAACTCTGATTTCTTCCCCACAAACATGCACTTCCATTTGTTTTCCCAAGCCCAATGTCTTCACAGCTACAAGCAAAGTATTCACTTGAAAGCGCTAATATCCTCAACATGTGTCCCAAGGGAAAACAATGAGATGCAGAGAACCGGCTGTGTCACATCCAACACCCATTTCCCACATCCCCACACCAGTGTTGACTCCTCTCAGATCTCCCTCAGCTCTGCCATCAGGATCTGGTCTGTGTCTACACCTCTCCCCATCTTTTTCCCCACTGATTCCCACCTGGCTTGCTCCTTCAATCCGCCATGCCACTGCCCAGCCTTCACCCCCTCCCCACCCTGAGCTCGCAGAGTTTTGACACCCCAGCTCTCAAAATTTGTGACTACTGGAATCAAGTTCTCATGCCTGGTGGTTTCAACCTGAAGCTCACATGCCTCCAGGTTTGCACTGCTCCTTAGGTTTGCTTCCTTTCACTGGCTCCTGCACTTCTATTCACGCTTTCCTTCATGCCTTTTCTCTCACTTTTCCTCCTTCTCTCCAGCTCAGCTACCTTCCTTGAAGTTCCCCTTCTTAAAATATGCTTCTTCTCTGAAGGCTTTCATCCTTAATCTCTCAAGAAACTATCTTAGAGCCTCATCTGCTGTGCTTTGATTTATTCGTTGTGCAGTTTTTTTGGCAAGTATCTCACAAGAACTGAGCTGGTCATCCTTCTACCTCCATTCCTAAAGGAAAGCTTGTGTGAAAAGGTGGGCTTTCAGAACTTAAATTAAAAGATCATGTAAGTAAGATAATTGGATAAAAAAAGGATATTAGGATCTGAAACAGAATGTTTACTTGCTTTGATGTGCTTTGGGAACATATGTCTGCACAGTGGGTTGTGTGGCTGATTAAGTATAAAACAATCTGAGAAAAAATCACCACTATTAAGCTTAAATCAAAGATCTCTCCCTAAGACACTAATTTGATTTGGGTTTGAAGGTCCCATATCAACCCTAATTTCTACCTTTAATGTCTTGCTTCTTTGTGTGTTGTATAATGGAGGGCAACCTTACTTATAAAAATCTGTGGTTTTCTTCCATTTTAAAAGCAAATATTGTTATTGTTGTTGTGTTGCAGTTGTGGCTACAAATGTCAGCCAAAACTAGACCCGTGTTATGGTAATTGCAGCACAAATGCAGTGAGAAACCATATGTGGTCAGGAGAGTTTACAATCTGAGACCCAGCTCCTGTACTCAGGCTCCCAACTTTGCTCCCTCCAAAAATTGCCCCTGTCCCCACTGAGGCTGCCGAAAACCTGTGAGCTTAAAAACATTGTTAACTTATGGTGGAACTTAGATGAAAAACGGTTTCAAGCTCTAAACCAAAATACTTTTGATTTCATTATTAAAAAATAATATAATTAGGTGAAATCAAGTAGGTTGTTTGAGTTTTTCTTGGGTTTAGATATTTTAAATACAGGATTGAAGTCAGGTATGATGGAAATGGAATGGTCTTTCAAAAGGAAAGATGAAAGATGTTTACCACTGGTTTTTTTCCACTTTTGTGACAAAAAATTCTTTCTCTTACCTGGAACGGGTCTTTTAAATTGACCTCTTATGCTAGAAGTAGCATTAAGTCTAAGGGATAGGAAAAAGTAAGGATAGGAAACAGAGGAGTCTTGCTGGAGACCTGTTCTTGTTGCTCGTCCCATTGGTGGCAGAGTTTTCTTTGATTTCAGTAGTACAGGATTAGACTTTACACATGACAACCACCATTGCCAGTGGATGTGGAGTGGGATTTTAGTCATGTCTACCTAAATCCTTCTCACAGCGCTGCCCAAACCACAAATTCACAAATAAGGGATTTCGTATTTAGAGATTTGTACCTGGTTAGGCCCAGTGGAATTACCACAGTTAATCTGATCTGACATCTGCAACACTGGCCATAGGATTCCCCTCCTTAATTTCTACAGTGGGGAATATTAGTATTTCCTACTATTAAAACTCCAAACCTTGCAGTGTGCTTAAAGCCCATCTTCTAGAAAAACATCTAGTTTTGCTGTACAGTGTTGTTGCAATGCTGAATTTACCAATTCCATCATAAACTCATCTAATGTGAACTTGCCTTTGTTGTTAAAAATATCTTTTTAAATAGATATTTTATTGTTATAAATCTTTTTTATTATTATTTTTATGTTTCCCTTTTTTGCTCAAAGACAGGTTTGTGGGGAAGAGAGAAAATACAAATTGCATGAAACACATCCATTAAATTTCTGCAGAAAAGCTGTAACAATTTTGGTCCAGATTCACAGTTTCTGTAGCATCTTATAAGTGAGAGCATTAACTGCTGAATTAGCGAAGGTAGCTCCGATTTTCTATATATTCATCTTTTTTAGTATGAAAAAAAAATATTAACCTTATTTTAGAGCTGAGAAGATACAGGGGAAAAAATACTACTTGTGCTGTGCATCTCGATGGAGCGGGGGCTGGGAGCAGCAGTGATGTCTCTTGAGTGCCCATCCCGATCTCTTTGTAAGGGACACGTAGGCTGGCTCTCCAAGTTGATAGTCTTATATTCGATCATCAGGTCACTTTACTGGGTAATTATCAACTTGTTGCAGTGCTGGGAGAGCTGGGGAGCGCCGGTGATTCCCCATCGCCTCATTACCAGGCTGCCCTGCGCTCCCGGGCAGCGCTGGGGGGAGAGGCGGCTGCGAGGCGGCTCCTGCGGCACATCCTCTGCTCCCCGAGCTGAAAAAACGGCAGGGAGGGAAATCTTTGTGAATGATCAAATGACATGTGAATTTGATAGTCGTGGCCCAGGTTTGACCTCTGGAAGTTACCTTGTTTTGAGGGACCTCGCGGGGTTTGATCCTGAGGGTACCGCACGGCTGTTGCGACCTCTCGCCCTTCCTGTTGTAAGGGACTTTAAATCAGAAATAAACAGAGGTGAAGCTGAGGGTCTGGTGAGAGCTGTTTAGACTGAATCATTTAGCATGAATCCTGGGGCACTTTAGGTTTCCTGTTGAATACAGCTTTGGCATCGCATCCATACGGTGTCTGCCATGAGAGCAGTCCAGTTTTCAGTCATCTGTATGGCTCTCCTCCATCTCCTTCAGACAAAGGTGGTGTTCTGGGTACACAGGACTTGGAAAAACAGGCTAGGAAGTTTTATGTAAAACAGAACAAAAGCAAGGGCTTTTATGTGGAGTTTAAAAAGGATTGTTGGCTTTAAAAACTTTTTTCTTATAGCAAAACTCTGTCAGGGTATGATACCCCACCCTGTGAGTAGTTCTGTTCCTTGCTTCTATGTCTGTTTAGCAGCTATGCATTTCTTTATTGTAGAGCAAAACAATTGCCTTCAAGTGTCCATATTCCATTAAGCATATGGAAAAGTATTCAGCCCTTTGTTTTCTGCAGAATGAATTTATTTGTCACATAAGTATTAATTTAGACTAGTCATGGAACATTAGTGCTTGGTAATTGTCCGCATTTTTCTGGGGTTTATTTAACTGATGGAGATTATTTCAGAAATGTGCAACTTCTTTAACTGTTACATTCATTGCTGAGTGCCCCTTGCAGAGGCTGCAGACTCACAGCAATGGCGAGATGTTGCCTCATCTCCGCCATGCAAAATTTTGGGATTGCTGATGCATGTCCACTGATGGAGAGTGGGAAGAAGTCACACCCCAAGGCCCTGTTCATAGCAGCCAGCACTGGTTTTGCCAGTTCCTGAGGTATTCCTTTCTCAGGGAGGATGCTGCTCCTCTGCTGTGGGACTACAAGGATTCTTTCTTGGCACTGCACCCAGCAGTGGCATTGAAGACGAGCACCTGCCAGGCACCACAACACAGACAGGAACATGGTGCTCTGCCTCACTGAAAACCACGGGCTGAGGTTTCTTTGCCTTGGTTTTCAAATGAAGTTACCAGCTCCTTCCCCCAGACTTTGGGATGAGACTGCAGAGCATCAGATGAGCTGTCGCTCCTTTCAGCAAAACCCAAGAGGCAGGAAAATAAAGCAGATCTCTTTTCCCCAGTGAAGGACTGTTAAGGAGTGACTGGCTCCTGGGAAGCCACCAGAAGTCTCCCAGTGTCCCACAGGCAGTGCGTGTCATGTCTCAGATGCTGGTGTCTCTCCTTTTGCTGATTGTGCTCCTGCACTGTCACGTGTTACTGCTGCCCCACAGTTCTGCTCTGCAGGCAGCTGGAGCCAGATAGATAGTGCAAGGACTTCTGCTCTCCTAGAGGGAGATCCACTGCACTAGTAAAAACCTGCTCTGTAAAGCCTTTAGCAGCTTGTAAGCCCCCAGCACCACCATGAGGCCCTGCAGCCCTTAGATGGCATCAGGTGATGTCTCCCACACCTCAGTGTCTCCCTCTGTTAAAGAGCAGCAAAGGAAAAGCTTCTCCTGGGTGGGGGAGGAAATGAATCCAGGCTCACGTGCTTTGACAGAGATGCAAATTGCTCTACAAGTCCTGAGCATTAATTATAGAGCCTGGGCTTCTTGCTGGAGCTGCAGGGAAAACAGGCCCCTGGCTCTTGTTAAATTTAATGGCATTTGAACACCCAATTCCCTTAGCCTATTTGAAAACCAGAATCCCACTTTCTCCAGATATATATGTGGTCAGGTGAAATCCCTCATCCCTCTGCAGACAGTGACATTTTTACAGCACTGTGTTCAGCAGAGCCAGGAGCTCTCCCTCAGATGGTGGGGTGTTTTCCTCATGCTGTCTGTGGGATCCAGGGAAGAAGCAGGGAGTGACATGGATAGCAGAGGCCTGGGCAGGGAGCTCTATGGACAGGCTGGAGAATGCAGCTCTGGCACCATGGTTTCATTTCATGGGCTGGTTCAGCACACCAAGCTGAAGGTTATCCCACTGCAGCATCTGGGGCATGGAGAGCCCTGCATGCCCTGCATGTGAGCTGGGCATGGAGACAGAGCTGCCTTCCCCCAGCACTGCTTCATCTCTCATCCACTGCCTCTAAAGAGTAGGATGTGATGGTTCTCCTCTGCAAGGAGCAGACCTGTGAGGATACAGCTGCCTCTCACAGTGTAGTTGCAGTGCAAATGTGATGGCTCAATGTGGTATTTAGGGATGAGATAAGAAATTATGCAACTGGGTAAAAAGTGGGAAAAAAATCCAGCCTTTGGGGAGTTAGGAGCAGAGGATGCCCCTGGCTGAGTGAGTGGTTCCTGGTAGGCAGCTCCTGGAAGCTGTGTTGTTTTGTGACATACAGCACTGTGGGATGTTATTTTGCTAGAATTGTAGGTGTACAACAGTGAGAGGTGATCCCTGCCTGGGAGGGCTCACAGGAGCCAGACCTTGATGGGACTATGGCTGTCCTATTCCACAGATGGCCCAGTAAGCAAGGACAGGCTTTAAGCAGAGCCATAAGGAGCTGCCTGCTCTCTAGCCCAGTCTTTGTGCACAGGGCCAAGCTCATGTTCAAACACCAGCTGGGTCTCCAGCTGCATGCATTTTGGGGAAATTCTTGATCTTTTTCCCAGTGTTACCTCTTTGTTCAGGGTGGAGTTTTCCTTTTCTGAAAGACTCCAGCATTTCTGCCTAATTTAGCACAGAGAAAATGAACAGCAAACCCTTCATATTGTTATACGCATTTTAGATGTCGGCCTCACAGTTTGATCAGCAGAGGCTCCAAAGGCTCGTAAACCTGGTAATACATAGTTCCAGGACTGCATCAAAGAAGTTCACAACCCTTTTGGGAGAAGCTGTGAGTACTGATGAAAGAGGGAACTTATTGTATATGTAAGAAAACTTCTTTCATGGCTTATGTATTAAGGCAGGCTCTGTGGCCCAGGGAAGATTGGGGCTGCTTTTAATTTGCATCGCCCCTCACTTATATTAAGTCTTCGTCAGAAGAAAAATTAGTCAGATGTTTTCTTAATGACATCATTTTTTTTAATCCTGTTTCATTTTTTCCAGATGAGGCGGTGGAGATTATTAGAAATGAATTGAAACTAAATCTGGAACAGAGACTTTGATTCACTTCTCCCTCCTCCCCGGTAGAAATAAATTGGTCGGCTCCGTGCTCGGATGCCTTTATTAGCAGCCTCGACAGAAACCAGCCCCAGCGGCCTCGGCTGCAGCTTCCTGAGCTCGCCGCCGCCACGGCTGACGTCATGGCGAGAGGCACTGTGGAGTGGCTTTGGTTACCCCATAATTTTGGTAATGGAAGGCCATGGCAACACAGGTGGGGAGGTTATGAGGTCTGAAATAGCCATGCCATCATCAGTTTGTCTTTCAGTGTCATGAAAGAAAACAGGGTTGATGCTGGTGGGTGTTCCTCTGGCAAAACCCTGGCCTGGGTCTGATGAGCCACCTGTTTTGGTGGCTGTGCATCTCCACAAAGCCTTTTATGTGTGATGGATTTTCACTGCCTGGTATTTCACACCACTGAGCCACAGAGTGTAGTGCTACAGCAAAGTACTTTGAACTATAAATATTTCAGAAAGCATTTAATTTTCTACCCATCAGCAGAAAGTGTTCAAAAAGCCACAAGGTTTACTAATTTATCAGAAAGACAGAGAAAACACACGGAAGATCAAATAAAGACAAACACGCTTGTTAAACTGCTGAATAAGTCTGCAAAGCTTGTATTACATTTCTGTGTGGTTTTGTTGATATGCAAGTATTACAAATAAATTAAAATGCACCTGAGCTGTTGATAAGGCAGGGTGGGACTGAGATCCTGAGGTGCTGGTGGCGTGTCGAAACTGCTCAGACCATCGTGTTTGTGGTTGTCTGTGCATGGAGAGACAGATCTTACATGCACTCACTAATGGCATATTTGGATAGTCTCAGTGAAGGGCCTTTGTAATACCCTCTCTTAGATCAGCCCATGTCCCAGATCCCTGACCTCCAAATCCCTGCTGTCCTCTGTGCTCAGGGTGCAGCCCCATGGGGTGCACATCCATCTCCCTCAGCTTTGCCAGAGCACCCAGGCAGGGATGAATGCTGTCCCTGCTGTGACCTGTGTGTCAACACCAGCTCTGCTTCCAACTGTCAGTCAGTACAGAGAGAGCTAATACAAAGCAGATTTTGCTCTTTTGTTTTGCCTAATGGCATCTCTGCCTCCTTTGGTGCCTAGCCCATATTTTCTGTTTCTCAGGTCAGGGTGAGTAACTTTCCCTCCTTTGCACCCTCTGTGGTTTGTCTAAGAGGCTGGAGGATACAGTAGGGCACGTGTCTGGGAGAATTCCGCAGACTTTCTCTTCCATCCTTTTTCACCCTTCAAAAAACTGCTTGAGCACTGAAACATGCATGTGACTCTTTTTTGTTACCTGCTGAAGCCCTCAGCATTTACTGACTTTATTCCCAGGTAGCACTTGGCCTGAGGAAGATATGAGGGATTTAAGAGAGGCGGCCCCCAGAAAGCATGCAGTAAAACCTCTCATGAACTTTTGCCCTCTGAACCGTACCACCGACCTGTCAAGGAGGTTTGTGCTGGCCATGATGGACGCAGGAGGTGGGGCTGCTGCGCCGGCACGGGCCAAGCCACACATGCTGGGCTGAGCAAAGCGCAGCTCAGGATCACATAAGTTATCCTTGCAACATTTCTATCCTTGCACAGACTGCCCTTTCCAGGGATTTCTGCACGTGGCAGCACTGAACATCTGGATATCCAGGGGCAGTGAGGAGCTTGCAAACCCCAGGTTTGCCTCAAATATCTTTGTGTGACCAGCCTCCCTGTGCAAGGAGATGGAGTGGGATCTCTAGCACAGGATGTGTTCCATGCCTCCTCTCTGTGCAGGCACTGCCTAAAGCAGCCCCTTTCCACAGCAGCCCAGTTGGGGTGAGCCACCTTGCACAAATACATATTTAGTGCAATACTGGTGTGTGTCCACAGGAAGCTTGGGAACTTCTGATTCTGCGTATGCCAAGAAGAGAGGATTGTCCCACTATGTGCTTGAACTCCTCTCTTGTGGGTGAAGGCGATGAGGCAGGACAGAGAAGGGTGGCAAGCAGTTGTGCCTGCTCTGGGTGGCTGTGAGTGACAGCGTGTCTCTGTTTCCTTCCCAGGCCTCCTCCTCTGAGTGGCAGCCCCGTCATCTCCGACATCTCCCTGATCCGCCTGTCTCCGCACCCCGCTGGGCCTGGCGAGTCGCCCTTCAGCCCCCCGCACCCCTACGTGGCACCCCACATGGAGCATTACCTCCGCTCCGTGCACAGCAGCCCCACGCTCTCCGTCATCTCTGCAGCCAGGGGCCTCAGCCCCGCCGACGGTAAGACACTGTGCTACTGGTACTGCAGTGATTTTGTAGCTCACTAGGACTGAAATTCCCTAAAACCTGGGGATTTACAGCTGCAAAGGCTCCACAGCTGCTCTCTGAAGTTGGGAGAGCTGTCTCTTTTTCTTTTTGTGGTTTTTTTTTTTTCCCCCTTTAACTACACATTTGTTTTGCATCATCGCACTGAGAAAGCAGAGCGTGAGAATAGCTATTACTGCTGGATCATATTATAAATATTTTGCTTAAAGTACGTTCCTTTCTGCAGCACTCTCTTTCTCTCTTAGGAGCTTCCCTGTTCTTATGTCTCTACTGGGAGCCCAGCTTTCCCCAGAGAAGCTCACAGTTGTTCTGGCTGCCTGGCCTGGCTGAGACTGATGTTGCAGAGGAGACAACGCCAGCTGGGTTGTCCCCTGTTGGCTTTGTGTCTGGGGTCAGGGTGGCTCCTGAATGAAGGCAAGGGGCCATACTTTCTTCCTCCTTACTCCTGAGCTGCCCTGCAGCAGCCTTCAGGGAAGGCAAGAATGTGTGGGAAGCTGGTGCTGGGTGCAGGCAGAGGTGATCATGCTCTCTGAGCCCTGTCAGACTCCATGTTGGGGAGCTGGGGACAAAGACATCCAGCAGGGAAAGGGGAAAATGGGCAACACTGCTTTCACTTGGCAAGGTGTAGGTCATGCCTTACTTCATCAGAAGAGCTTCATTACACAGTTGCAGGTGGCTGGCTCAGTGCCCAAGGAATAGCTGGGGCCTGGGGATCTGGTCTCTGCATGCCCAGCAAACCCCAACATCCCTTGGCTCCCAAGCTGCTGCAGGGGGCCAGTAGCCCTTCAACGCTGCAAAGTGAAGTGCACCAGAGAGCAACAAGGCCCCTGGATTAGTGTCTGACAGCATAAAACTATCTTGTATGGCCAAAACAACATCACTATAGTGATGGGGACATGCATATGTCTTTTTCCGTCCCCTAAAACGTCATCCGAACTCTCAGGCACCCGCTGGAGAGAGGTCTGATGGCTTGTGTGTGTGTGTGTGTGTGTGTGTTCTGCCCTGTCCTCTCCTTCCAAAACCAGTTTCATTGTTTGCTGTGGAAGAAAGGCATTGTGTTTTGGGTTGCTTTTCTTTTCCTCCTTTTTTTCTTCTTTTTTTTCCTTGTTTAAGGTGGTGGTAAATAAGTTAATGGGGCAAGCGGGTGGGGAGGCAGGTTTGAAAAATTACAGCTGGGAGAAAGTGAGTGTAATTGGCTTTGGCAGCCAAAATGGTTTTATGCTGCCAGACACTAAACCTAGTTCTATGCATTAGACCTTGGCTTTAATTTCCTCACGCTGCTATTGGGAACTGTGCTGCATTTGTCTTTCCTTCCTAATAGGCAGGGATGTTAATGCTGACAGGGTTACTGCTGTCGGCAGCCTGGGCCCTCTCCCCCCCTCCCAGGGGTGCTGGCTGCGTCCGAACGGGAGGATTATTAGAAGGGGGAACGAGAGATTGTTTATAAATTTGCGGAAATGGAGGAATGCAGAGGCCCCAGCCTGGTCTCCTTTGTCCACAGAAGCACGCCCAAGCGCACGTCACGCGCGCCCTACGCAGAGCCGCACGGCTGGGGCTGCCAGGGGGCGCGGGGGAAAACGGGGAGCCAGCCTCAGCTCCGAGGTCTAACACTGTGCTGGGGACCTTCTCCCCATGTTTCTCTCCCCTGCGGCTCCAACAGTGGCTCATGAGCACCTGAAGGAACGAGGCCTCTTTGGGCTGCCCCCGCCACCACCGGGAGCCAACCCTGCTGACTACTACCACCAAATGACGTTGATGGCCGGCCACCCAAACCCCTATGGGGACCTCCTGATGCAGGGTGGGGGAGCAGCCAGCACAGCCCACCTCCACGATTACCTCAGCCCCGTTGATGGTGAGTAGTAGCTTGGGTTCTTCCTGGCATGGCTGAAATTTTGGGGTAGATGCATGTGTCACTCTGCCCTGCTGGAACCTTTGGGTGCTGCACTGTAATTTTTGGATAAAAAGGTCACCTCCTTCCATAGATATATATAAAATATACATAACTTAAAATCCTGGTGTCTTAGGGAGGATGGCATGGCTCCAGCATGGATAGGGGATAGGCTGGTCCAGCAAGCCGGGCATTGCTGCTGTCCTGCTGCATTGACCATGGGTGATCAGAGCATGCCTGGGGACAAGCTTCATCTCTAGCTCTCTGTCCCACCCCGTGTTTTGCCTGCTTGGTGTCTGGGGTGAAGGCGGACCATGTCCATGCATAGCCGTGCTAGGCACAGAGGACTTCTCATCTTGGGACTTCTCAGGTCCACGAAGAGAGAAAATATCTGAATGGGGGAGACAGTTTGGAAAGAATATAATAGTACTTTGTGCAAGGAAATAAAAAAAAGCAGGAATGTGGTATTTGTGATAGCATTGGGTGTTATAAATCCAGAAAGCTCTCACTCCTGGCTAAATGAAGAAGAAATAGAATCATTTTAGGCACTACAGTGCTGAGTCACCCCTGTGGCCTGACTACTGCCCTGGGAAGAGTCTATCTGGAAACATATATGAGGTCCAGATGATTTTTAGACCTGTTAGAAGTATCTTTCCTTTCACTTCATGCTACATCTTTCAAGAACTGGGGTTGTACAGATATTACAGAGGGCAGTTTGGGGATTATTTCTGCTGCAAGAAGGAGAAGTCTCAGCTCAACTTTCAGATTTGGCGTCTGTTTCCTGGGATGTCTTCGGATTTGCCTGTGGACCATTATAATTTTTGGAGTGGAGCTCTGCATCGTTTCATTATCGCTTCAAAGTTTCTGTTGTTGAGCTTTTAAGATGAAAGACTCTGTGGTCTTGCTGCTTCATAAAGTGACTGGTTTAGAATGATAAAAGCTGCTCTGGCTGTTCAGTGATGGGAGTTTACAGATATTTCTA
This sequence comes from Drymodes brunneopygia, assembly GCA_013400955.1. Lineage (NCBI taxonomy): Eukaryota > Metazoa > Chordata > Aves > Passeriformes > Petroicidae > Drymodes > Drymodes brunneopygia. Next base: position 760,624 of record VZTZ01001710.1, read on the forward strand.
ATGGAAAAACAGTTTCTCATCTGCAGCTGCTGTGGAAGTTTTACCTGAAGAGTCATTTTATGCTGCCAATTCCTAGTTTAATTTGAAACCTAGATCCCAGTCTGAGAGAGAGAGCACAAGCTCCTTGATACCATCCTGCCCTCTTAACACTCCAAATACATCCCAGGCTTCTCTGCTACAAAGCAGCTGGTTGGTAAGGCTGCTCTGACTTCCCTCCCAAGGGTTAATGCCTGTGGTTATAGCAGATGGGTGCAAACGAGCCCTGCCAAGTTCTCCTCGGGCTCATGAACGAGACTCCTTCCTCCTTGCCTCCTTATTAGTCCATCTCTGACCAGCAGTGCCTCACTGAAGTACCAGATAAACAACCAGTGAGGGAAGCAAACAGAACTGTTTGCATGGTGGTACAGGCTGGCTCCCAGCACACCAAGATGCTCATCCTCTGGTTTGCTGAAGATCAATCTTTATCTGAGGTACTGAGATGCTCGCCTTGGCAGAAGACCCTCATACTATTTGCCTTCTAAAAACAACTCTACGGTGAATCATGTGTCAAAGGTCTCGGTTTCATGCAGCCAAGCTCATAACCATGATTCACTGCAGAGCCAGGGCTCACCAAGCATTTGTGATGATCTTTTGGAAAAGCTTTGTTGGTGATTAACTGGGAAGCCTTTTCTGGGCCTTCGTGTGTTCTGCATGGGATGGAAACTTTCAAATATTGTGAGAATGTGACATGAGACATTACTTTTTAAGAATCTGTAAAAGGAGCACCAGTCCAGTGCCAGTTTCTGGTGCACATGCCTGGGTTTATCCATCACCCAAAGAAAAGAGAGAATTGTACATCATTAAGGCAGAGAGTAAAATGGATGGCTCTGAAATGCTGGATGAGGAGACACTGTCTCCTTCTGTTTTTAGAAAGTTATTTCAAAAATTTAAATCAGCAGGGCCTAAGTAAATAGTTGAACAGATAATTTAATAAAGCATCCTCTTATGGTGTTCTTCTGAGACAAGAATATCAGTAGCATGCGTAAACCCCCAGTGAATCACCACTTCACTGCATCTGTCATTCAGAGAGCCCTTTTCTTCCCAGGGAGCCCGGGAGCATAGAAACTTTACAAGAATTAGTTTGCTGAAAATGCAGGTAGCTCTTGTTAAACTACATGCAGCACCATCATTCATCTGTGATAACACTGGCACCTGCAAAAGGAAAAGCAGGAGATAAGCATATATTAAACTTGGCTTATTCAGTGTCACATCACTTCCAAACATCTGCGCATTGGTCCATCGAAACCATAGACACTGGATATGGTAGTTCTTCCACAGACACATACCTGGGCTTTTCTGGTTCCTTTAATTGCATTCCTTGGAGAATTTCTCAGTGCCTTCATGGGTTTTGTCAGTATTTTTCACTCCATCACATGTCTAAGGTCGGGAAACGTAATAGGATGTAAATGTCAGCTGGAGCTTGTTGGTGCCAACCCTGTGCCAGGTCTGCTGGGTGTTCACATGGTGACTGAGCTGGACTGCCCAAAGCTGCATCTCAGCTGGGTTTTCAGTGTGCAGCTAGAAGTAGTTAAAGCACTAAAGTAGACCAGACCGCTGGGGTGTTCAGGCCAGTTCCAGTGGAGACTAAACAACCTTTCAGTCAGTTCTCCTGTTCCATTTCATCATCCAAACAGGGACTCAAAATCCAAGAGTGAAGTGTGAATCCAGGCTTAATCCTTTTGAAAGACTATACTTTCAAATCAAAAGTTAATCACATTCCATGTCTGATGGGATATGTTTGGTACCTTCTACACATTCTATTCACCAGATCAAAACAATCTTTTGCATTTCTATTTTGGAAGTAGTGCTACATGGTGGTTTATTCCAGGTGATGGAGTAGTTGTGCAAGAGCATCCCTGGGGTGGGAAAGGCTGGTGGGGAAAATGATGATCCTGGAGATGGCTACCACTTTCTAAGCACATTTAGTATTTCCATCTGTTTTTACCCCTAGGCACAGGGGTTCCTGTGATTGCCCTCAGCCCTTCAGGAGGAGCCTTTTTCTCTCAGGAATCTATCCAGAGTGACCCAATGCTGCTGCTGTTATAGCCCTGTACATCAGCAGATCTCAAAGTGCTGTACAGAGCTAAGCCATTTCATCACTGGAGACCACAAAGAAAAAGGATATCAGGGAGTGGAGTGGCAGCTTTAGGAACAAGATCCAGATCTTTGGAATAAAATTCTTATGGCCAGGGTGGAAATTAGAGATCATCTTTAAATCCATCACTTTGCACAGCTTTGAGAGCGTGATTGGGTTGCCCATGCTGAGTAAGGGAATGGGAAAAAAACATCTTGAGTGCAAGTTAGGTCCAAGGTAGTCCCTCAGGTCAGGAAGGCTGTATAGATGTGTTTGTGCAACAGTTACCAATAGCAGAGATGACCCTGCAGTGCTGTCACTGCATTTGTCCAGCTCTGGAGCTAGAGGGGCAATCCCTGCCCTGTTTTTTGGTGCTTGATGTCAGATAGTCACAAATGTCTTGATTCACAATCAGCAGTTTTAAGTGGAAAAAAGCTTTGTTCAGCCCAGCATAGCCAGCAGGCCAGCAGCTGGCACAGTGGCCTGGTATGTGGGCAAACCATTAAGCAGGACTTTATTTCCCCAGATCAAACAGTGATTCAGCTTCACCAGCCTCTTTCAGTCAGAGTTGTTGGAGCCTTTGTGCTTGAAGGAAGTGATTTAATAGCCAGCAGGGTAAGGAGCAGGGCTGGCAGTGCAGCCCAGTGGTGACTGCAGTCGGCAGGCACATGGCTGGGAGAGGTGAGCTCAGGACTCTCTCCAGGAGGTTCGTGTGGAGCAACTGCTCCATCAGGCCAAAAGCAGAGAGCTGAGTCTCATGGTGACCTAGGAAGGAAGTGTTTCCCCTGGGGCTGGAGGGACCAGCAGCAGGATTTGCAGACTGGATGTGCTGGAGCACAGATGACTTCCCAGCCAAGCCAGCTATTGGCTACTCTGGGCAGACAACGCTCCCAATAGTCGCTTCCTTAAAAACTCTCAGAGACCTATTTTTTTGTTGTTTTCTTTGTCCCAACATAGAATGGAAACTTGCTGAAATCTCATAAAAGGTTCAGAGAATGGGAAACAATTTCCCACCCATTTCTAGCCAGCAGTGCTGTTTTCCTCCCCAGAAAAATATGTGCAGAAGAGAGAAAAAGTCCCAGAGCACCCCATAAGTACCGTATCTGGAATCCTGTTGCACTCTGGTTTCTAAAGAATTCAATTTACATATGCAAGGTGGGTCGACTAAACAGTTACCTTGTGGATTGGGAGTAGAAGAATGCAGCCTTGTCTTTCAGCAAGGATTTGAGGGAAGCATTAGTATTCCTTGAACTGAAAAGTTGATTGGCCTGGGGAGGGAAGAAAGAGGGATCCCAGGACAGTATCTGGTGCCAGAACAAATGTCCAGCATCTGCTGCAGTCTAAAAAAGAGGCATGTTGCCTCTGCAGAAGGAGAGAGGGGAAGAAGGAACTGGTTGCACAAAGTGTTTGTAGTTTATTGCTGCTTATCGATTATCCTGTGTTTTTATGGGGCCTTGGATTTAATTTGATGATTGGGGGGGGGGGGGGTATTTCTGTACACTTTGGATGGAGTTTTCTTGGTGAATGGTGAGGAAGAGGGACCATTTTTGATAACACTGTATTTACCCTGGGTACCCTGGGGCTTGGCCAGAGGATGCAGGGGAAGCAGTGGCTCTGGCCAGGTTTCAGTGAGGCAGGAGGGTGGCAGGCAGGGTGTGAGCCATCTGCAGCCCATGTGCCTTACAGGCTCGTCTGTTAGGGAGCAGATTCCCCTGATGATCCTGTGCAGTCGAGATCACAGCAACATGTTTGTCTGTAAAGAATTGCCTGAGATTTCCTTACCCGGAAGGAGCCTTGAAGAGGCCCCCACTGAGTGCCTGGTGTTTCCTTTCAGGAGGGCTTTGCTGCCACTGTTCCTAGTGTGACATAAGGTCTGAATTCTCCTTCCTGAAGAAAACATCTCTTGTAGAATCCCCTCTGATGGCCTACAGACACAGAAGTGGTCAGAGCAGGAGCCTCTGCTCCCACCTCCTAGATGAGTCTGGGTCTGATCCTGCCCTTGAGCACTAGGATCAGGCACAGGAGTCAGCCCACAAGCTGCCACGTGTAAGAGCTGACCATTTGGTCATCTCTGACCTGTTCTGGATTAATCTAAATTTGGAAGGAATATCCCAGTTTCTGAGCAACTTGTGGATGTGATAATTCAGAGGCACCACAGGAAAGTGCCAAGGACACTCCTTCCTTCTAGCAAAGAAATCTGGATTTTCCTCCCACTTCTAAGCTGTCTGGGGCACTGGGCTGGGACATTTGGCAGACACTGCCAATGTCACTGGAAAACTCAGCCTTGAATTCCTGCTAGTTTAGAAATTAGATATTTAAACATACACACCCCAGGAGAGAAATGACTTTTGGTCGTGAGCTGTGGCATTTACGTTTACTCTGAAAAGATAGTGCTGCTCTAAAGTCAGGAACTTTTCCACCGAAAAGTTACTCCAGGCAGTTTTGAAAGATTTCCTAAAGTATGTCAGTTATATTTATTCTCTAGCATGTAGACCTGAGCCTGTGGTAGTCACTGTATCTGGGTTTGTGTGTGAAATGGTAAGGAAAAGCCAGTGCACAACAGTTAAAACACTCCAAAATGTATCTGGAATTCACTTTCTGTAAGGAGAGGCACCAAATTTTTTATTGTGCTTCATGAGCTGCTATCCACAATGCTGCCACCAATGACCAGAGCTTTGGGCTCAATCAGTACTTGTATCCTTCCATTCACCAGTTCACATTTTTCTTGTTTTGCTGCATTTTCTTTGTAGACCTGGGTGACAAAAAAGAGGTTTTTTCCATACCTCAGTAGGATTCAAGGGGAAAAAAACTGAAGATAAGGAAGATTTCCATCTGATGTAGAGAGGCACAGAGAAATTAATTTTAAAAACAAAAGTACTGTTAGAGGAGTGGAATGAATTTAGAAATACTTTCCTACATTTATTTCAATGTATGTCTGTTTCAAATTCATGTTAACCCGTGATGGTTTTAGGTTTCTGAACACAGCAACTTTCAGAACAACAGAAAAAATGCCAAATTTTTCTTTCCTTATAAGGATGTTGAAGGGGGGTATTCTGATAGTTTGGGAACTGCCTCCAACATATTTTCCAAACATCAAATAATTCTTTAAACTAACCCTGTTCATTTTGAGAAGTCAGCATTTTTGAAAGGGGAGAGGAAAGTGAGGTTAGTGATAAATGTTCCCAAAGCTTTCCATCTGTGTGTCTGAAAAATTGATCCCGCCTTTATTTCCTTCTCTGGGCACAGTCCCTGCTGAACAGTTGTGTGTGGTTTTCCTTTTGGAGCAACACTGGACCTCAGGCAGCAGAGGACTTTGCTAATGTGCCCCAGTGGCTGTCAGTCAGCCCGTGTTGAACATCTTGCTATGCCCAGCTGCACAAATGCTGACCGCTGCTGCTGCCTGCAGCATTTGTGCTCCATGTTCTCAGATCAGGAAATTCAGGTCAGGCAAACTTTATTATTTAGAACGCTCCCAGTGTTGTTAATCTGCTTTTGAATAATAATTTTGAAAAGATTCTCCCTTCCTAAAGGCACTAGTGAGCATTCCTTCCTGTGCCTAAACCCCTTTTCCGTTTCGCAGACGATTCTCTTCCCAAGCACCTTGGGCAGGCTGTCATTAAGAAGAGAGGAATTGTTCATCCATAGCACGATTTTAGGTCACAGCTTTCTGTGGAAGCCTGCAAGACCTAAGAGGCTTTTGTGTAAAGCATGAGCCCAACCTATTGGATCTGCTATCAAGCATTTCAGATAGCCCACAATACTTGCAGGATCTAAATTAGAGTGGACACTAACGCAATGCATATTACTGATTTTGGGCTGGAGAATTCCCAGGCGAGCTTGAAAATCTGACAGCTTCCTGCAGAGTTTTACATGGGGAAAAAACTACATACCTGTGTGCAGCAGGGAGGGGTGCCCACGTCGTCTGCACTGCTAAAACCCAGGTTTCTGTTGGACATCAGGTCTTCTTCCCTCTGCAAATTAATGGGAACCAATGGCTGATCCAGCATTGTGGGCATAAATCATGTGAAGGAACAGCGAGAAATGAGTACAAGGCTTTTCTTTCTATTTAGTAATTTATCAAGGGAAGTGGCACATTAATAAACAGATCTCCCTTGAGATGTGGGAGTAACAGAGATAAATATGACTGTCAAATCTGGCCTGCTTCCTTCTGTTAGAGAAGGAGGAGACTGTGGGAATGCAAATGCAGGGAACAGTATCTATATCTGGAAAGACGCATATTATTTGTAGGACAGAAACACTGACAACTCATCTGAGATGGGGCCCCATCGCACTTGGTGCAGTACATACAGAATAAAATACAAGCCCTGTCTAAAAGAGCTCAACTAAATAGATGACACTGGGAAATAGGGACACAGAAAGAAGCAGCAACTTGCTCAAGGAGCTGTGGCTGGGGAGGACTGGGAACAGCACCCAGGTCTTTCCAGGTTGTGGTGCATATACTGAATTGAAATTTCTTATGGCCAGAGGACCATTATGATCTAGACCCAAGCAACCTTCGTGTTGTTTGGTCCAGGGCTCTGGCAGGGCTCAGATTTCAGGAGCCAGATGTGAAGTTTGGCAATTTTCCCTTTCAACCTTTTGGGCCAGTCTTTGCTGAGGGAAGTTCATTTGCTCAGTTTGGCGTTGTGTCCACAGTGCCTCTACAATGTGGCTGCATCTTTTCCAGCTTCCAGGGAAGTGCCCCTCAGGGCTAGAGTCTTCCAGCTGCAAGCACTCGGGAAGTTTGAGCCTAGTCCCTCCAAATCATGGGACAGCTTTAACACTCACAAGGTCTTTTTTATAGACTGCTGCCCTTTTTGTTTGCTGCCTGATCTTTGAGTCATGTTTTCTAGCATCTCTCTGCCTCCTGAGGCTGGACAGTGGAGTTCTACAAAATATGATAAGAATGTATTCAACATATATGCAACAATCTGATTTTTAGGAGAAATTCCCACTATTGTCAGTATTTCAATAAAGGCATTGCATCTAGGAACTCTTGAAGCTTCTTAGGTGTAGAGCAAAAGTCACAAGAGTGCTTGGATCAAGTACCAGCTTAGCCTTGGATTTCCAGTGGGACATTGGGTAAGTCATTTATCTTGTGCAGTAAGGGTCATTATGGGGACTAAGAGGATGGTGATACTAAACCCTACTGATTACACAGCACCCAGGCATGGTAATGACAGAGCCACTTAGTGCAGGGGCAAGTCATGTGGAGACTGGGACACTGCAACTCAGCCACTGGTCTCAGGGAAATTCTGACTCAGACTTCTGTGAGCCAGCACAAGTCAAGGAATTGTTTGATCAACCAGCAGGATTTATTTTACCTTCTTCTACATCCCATTCATCCTCTCACATACCAGTACTGTCATCAGGGCAGAAAGTTCATGCTCTTGCAAAGTGCCAGGCTTGTATTTGTGGATATGCAATCAAAATCAGTGCCTTCAACCAGCTAGAGGAAAATGGCTCATATTGCCTGTCTGGGCAGTTCACTGTTTTATTCACAGTGTTTAATAGGATGTACCCATAGGATGCTTTCTGGGGGGACCACTACTGGAAAAGTCAGGTGATACATTGCTGTGCTCATCAAGGGAAGGAGCTGGAGCGGCTGAGCCCTCCTGCACCCCTGGGTGGATGGCAGGGATTACCAGCCAGGACCCATTGCCAAGTGCTATATTTTACCTTCAGATTTTTTTTTTAAATACACAATCCAAACACTGCTTGCTTTGGAGGGATGAGTCATTCCAGTCAGGGTTTGGATCTGCTACCCTGGTACTGAGGAAAGTAGTGATATGGCCCATCTGCAACTCCTGTCCATGCCACCGCAGAGATCTGCAGGTGGGTCAGGCCTGGGCAGAATTTCCTTTGGGTGAAGTCAGTCGTTCCAGTTAGCAGTGCCGAAACACTGAGGGATGCCAAACTTGTACAGTAGTAACCCATCATGTATTGCAGATCCATAAATGGGCCTGGCAGGGTTGGAAATTACTTCATGCCTGAATGACTGACAATTGCTAATAGGGTCCAGACACTGGCAGGTCCCCTTGGAGGGGGAGAGCTTGAACTTTGTGCCTGAGCTGCCAAATTGGTTTTCTTAAAACTCTTAATTTACTTTCAGGGTTTCTGGAGCCTTGCCTCCTTCATTAATTGGATGGTGAGCATTGTGCTCATGCTCGTTTGGTTTCCGTTCCCCCCGCACACAGGCACACACTCCCCATTTGCAATGCTTGTCCCGGCGTGGATGTGCAGCTCCCCTGGCCTGCTGCTCCTGACACCGAGTCAACGGGCACAGCTGCTCATGGAAACCCTGCAGGGCCTTCTCCCTTCTAAGTTAATTTAGTGCCTATGAAGCGGGGTGATGGACAGGATTCTGTATCCTCTGAGGACAGCAAAGCAAGCGGGCGCTCATGGTGCTGCCTGACCCCTGTCATTCAGTGCCCAGAAGAGAGAAAACCTCCCATCAAAGGGCAGTTGGTTCCTGCTCTGCTCCTGGGTCCTGAACATCCCGCAGCAGTCATGAGTGCAGCAGTTCTCAGCACTTCCAGCCTGCCTGCAGGAAGGGAGCAGCCCACTGGTCTTGTGTGACAAAGTCTCTCTTTCCTGCAGTGTCCCGGTTTTCGAGCCCGCGGGTGACTCCAAGACTAAGCCGGAAACGAGCCTTGTCTATCTCCCCGCTCTCTGATGCCAGCATTGATCTCCAGACAATGATCAGGACCTCCCCAAACTCTCTTGTGGCGTATATAAACAACTCCAGAAGCAGTTCAGCAGCGAGTGGCTCCTACGGCCATTTATCTGCCGGGACAATCAGGTAAAGCTCTGGGATCAGCTCAGTTCAGCTGAGGAACCATCCACACGAAAGAAGGGATGATCCTCCAGCAAGGGAGAGCTTCCCTTCCTTGAAACCTCTGCTTTTGTGCATCAGGGCTGTGTAGTGTAGTAAATCAAAGCCCCCATCTGGTTTTGCATGTGGAAGGGTATTTTGTGGCATAGGGGGTGGGATTTTTTTGGCTGGATTGGGGTTATTGACCACCATGTTTCCAGTAATTACAGTATGGTCATGCCTCCCTGCAAGCAGAGACAGATAATAAATTTATCTAAAAAAATGCTTATTGTGAGTAGTTGGACTGGTTAAGAAACACTCTGATTTAAGAGATTGCCCCAAAGTATTCTCCAAAATATTGGCCCACATTCTGAGAAAAAATGTTGCCTGAGTGAATAGAAGAGCCTAATTCTAAAAGCATATTTAAACCAAATCTAAACCCTTGAGTAAAGTTTTGTTCAAATCTTAATTAAAAAGCACTTACATTAGGCAGCTGACTGTTGTCAATTCCTTCTGTGATTGCTTCACCCAAGTTTCACAATGTTATTATTCTTTTTATTACTTAACTGTTAAAAATGTTAGATTTAATTAACACTGATGTTGCAAAGCAAGGGGTTATAAAGATTATGCATTCTTAAAACATGTGAGGGAAAACAGAGATGTTGTTATTAATAAATGTAACATTAATTATGTAAGTTACTTTATCCAGCAGCATAATTTAGAAATTGACTGTAAAGTCGAACATAGAGCTGACTTAAACATTTTGCAACTTCTTATCTGGTAATCATATTTTTTTAGTCTTTCTACCTGTTGTCATTAGCTGCACATACCTGTAGCATCTCAACTGTTACACTCAGATATTGAGAGTAATATCTGGTATTTTTAACAAATCAGTAGAGTCCAGGGACTGACCTAATGGTCAGCTTTCAGCCTCCAAGGGAATAATCAACTAATAATAAAGAATTTGAAACTCTTCTTGGTGTTCTAAAAATATATCCTAAATGTCGGGATTTGTTAAATGGATTACATATAAAACAGCATAACTGCCAGAAATTTGTCATGAAAAGGCTTTTTTTTATTATTTTAACAGTGTCTTAAGGGCAGGAATGAAATACTCTCTCCAAAAGCAAAATTGGTAATTAAGCATGTTTCTAATTATGGCCCCATTCTCTGAGCACTCACACCTTGGACAGTTTTAGTGGTGTGAGAGAAAATATCATGAGGGTAAAAGTTCAGGGCAGCCACTTCTTGAAGGTGGTAAGTAATCCGTTTTTGGGCTGAGTGTTTATGGTTTGTGCATCAAACATCTAGAGTTACCACAGACCATCTGTGTGCTTCTCTGTTAATGCCCAGTGGACTTGTCCCTGGGAGTGAACCCCTTCTGTCCAGAAGCAGAGCTCTGTTTTACTGCTCCCCACTGCTGTATCTTGTGTCAGACCTGTTTCCCCAGTTACCGCCCAAGCAGCGAGGGGCAGTGGTGTTCCTGGTCACTGCTGACCTAGATTGGAGATGAACCAGTGACCTACATAGGAAGGGTGACATGCTTCAGCAGTCCCCTGAGCCAGCACTCCCCTCACCTGAATGCAGAGTAAATTGCATGGTTTTGGACTATGTTAAGTGGATACTTATTCATCGCTGCTGTAAGCTGTGCCAGGTGAGCCAGGTGATGCTTGTTTTTCATATCCAGGTTAGCATAACCCCAAAGCTGCAAGTCTGCAAAAGAGATCTGCCTGGCAAAACCCGGGAGCCTTAGGGGCTGCAAAGCCAGATGTGCCCAAGTCCCATCGTCTTCTGCACTCGCTGCCAAGGGCTTTTGTTGGGTTTTTTTACATAAGAAACAAAGAAATCACAATCAGTCTAATGCTTGGGTCAAAATGATTCACAAGTTTGTGGAAGCATGTGAGAGACAAATCATGACTTTGCGGTAAAGCAGGCAGTCAGGCTTATATCCTGGCATTGAAGGCATCCAGCTGGGCATTGCAGCCTGGCTCCTGGAGTCTCCAAGACTCCAAACTTGAATCAGTTACTAGCTAGTGTGATAAATATTGTTTAAAATAACTGCTCATCATTCCTCTTTCTCCTGTTGCTGCAGTCCAGCATTCAGCTTCCCCCACCCACTTAACCCCATGACGTACCAGCAGATCCTGACCCAGCAGCGAGGCCTGAGCTCAGCCTTCGGGCACACTCCTCCCCTGATCCAGCCCTCCCCAACCTTCCCCCCACGGCAGCACATGGCAGTCATCTCCGTGAACCCATCACCAGCACAGAGCAGCAGCAACAGCAACTGCATCTCCGACTCCAGCCAGGTAGGGACAGCCATCCTGCATGGCACGTGTGGAAGTGGAGGCACATTCTCCGTGGGATGTCACCCTTCATGGTGGCTGTGGGAGTTTTAACAATTCTCTTTTTTACTCACTGTCCTCTTACGTTGCTTTTACTTTTTCCTGGCAAGTGTTTCTGGATTAGTCACAGGCAGATTTTGTGCCCGTCTCCCTTCCTTGCACCTACCCATGCAGAAACCAAAGGCCTTGGTCCATCAAAGTATTGAACATGATACGCAAGGTCATCCCAGGCAGGAAATCTCCTTGAACACATAATGTCCTATTGAAATCAAGGGAAGTCAGTTGCTGTAGTCTTTTGCAAAATAAGCACCTGTGAACCAAGCTTCTTGTTGGTACCTTCATCAATTCCTCCTTCCTTTTTTGTACTCATGTGAACCATGATGATGGTCTTGATCTTTAACATGTAAGTGCATCCTATGTAGGACATCTTCACATGTTACTTTCTGTTCCTTCTTTTTCAGTAGGTTTTCTCTCAGTATATCACTGCTGTTGATTTTTGCTGCTAAATTTTGCAAAACCATGGATCAGATTTTGAAAACTAGAAATAAGATCCCACACCTTAAATACCTCCTTACAAATATCTGTGAACACACAAGCACATATATGTGTGCCCAAGCCCTCCAGATGCAGTGGGTTAGTGAATATGCCTAGCACATTCTTAATAATTTTTCTTTTCCAGTTACATTCCTTCAAAGTCTAAATTGCAGTTGCTTTTCTCCCCAGAGACTTATTTCACCATATGTCACACCCATTTCAAATTGTTGTTTTAGTTGTATCATACTGAACTTTTAAGACTCGTTTATTGTTCTAGGGTTTCTCATGGCTGCTGCACTGCAAACTCTGTTTGTTATTGCAGGTTATTTGATTGATTGGTTTTGTTTTCTCCTTACAAACTGGCTACCAAAATAATGTAGCTGGAAGGAGTTCTGCCTCTGTTTACTAATTTGCAGGACCAATCTTGAGCAATTAGCAAGAGTATTTAAAATGTTAATGTTCCAATTTTATGCACATACAATGGGATGTCTTTTCTCCTGAAGTTGTTCTTATTTTTTAAGAGCTTAGCAAATTACACACATAGTCTTTCATGGACACAGCACGCCAGAACCCTCACATACAATCAGAGCCCCATGCTTCCCCCAGGAATTCATTTTCTCAACAAATCATTTTGTCACATTGAGAAATAAAACTGTGGCTTGGGTGGTGGTTGTATAAGGCTTTAATGGCTATGCCATGGACTGGATTGCTCTGAAACAGAGCAGCAGTGGTGAGGCCAAGCTCACTGGTAAGCCTTCAGAAGCTGGGGCTGCCCTTGATTCTTGTTCCCTCTCTCCCATCCCTCTGCCTTGCACAAACCCACATGGGCTGGTTTTCATATGAGCCCCAGGCCATCCCTGCTGTCCCTTGCCACTCCTGAAGCTCAACCTTGACTGATTTTAAAGTTAATTTTCAATGAGGAAGTGTGCCACTGTCTGTCTGTCATCCCAAACCCTGGTGCCATTTCTTGCCTGGTTTTCTTTCCTAGAGCAAGCAGAGCAGTGAGTCGGCCGTGAGCAGCACCGTCAATCCAGTAATTAACAAACGCAGCAAAGTCAAGACTGAAGTTGAGGGCTTGCCCCCAGTGTCCCCAAACACACAGGTAACCTCCCTGCTGGGAGCCATGTTGTGGGGTTGAGGCACTGAGCTGCTGGGTCTCATCTTTGGGAATGATCCTCTTGGCATCTTTTGTTGCAGCTGCGAGCAAGGCAGCAAAATCTGCCAGGCAGGCAGGTGTGTCTTGGAGCACAAAGCCCAGGAAGGTACAGGGCAGAGCTGCATGTCTGAGTGAAGCATTTCAGGGGTACTTGGGACTCAGCTTGCTGTTGCTGTGCTTGGATAGGAAAAAGAAGGAGAGAGCAAATATATCAAACGTAATAATGTAAAAATGATGTCTGAGTTTTCTGTGCTGCAAAGCAAGCAGCATTAGTGTCTCAGAGCAAACATAGATTATGAGGGGAGCTTGCATGTAGGTAGAAAGCTTGCAAAGAAAAGGACAACTTCTTGATTCAACAAGGAATTGCTCCTAGAAGCATCCTTTACACTGGTGACACAACATTTGACACCAAGAAGGGCCCAGAGGCCTTTGCTTTCTTTCTAGAGCTCTGTGATTGCAAACTGTTTAATGGCTGACAGTATCCATCTGACCGTCCTTTATCACAACTGTAAACTATCAGGAGTGCTCTGGGCACTTCATTTTCATGAAATATTAGGCTGTGTTATTGTCAAGCGAATGGAAGAGTTGATGACAAATTTCTCCTTCTGCCCTGGTTCAGGAGCAGGTCTCAGCATGATGCATGGGGACAGCAACGTGTGTAGTCATCAGGGGGCTGGTAAAATTGATGAAGATAGCATATCAGGGAAAGATAAACATGCTGTAGTCAGCATGATTAGGGCAAAGAGGCACCTCTCTGGAGCTTTGAGTTTAGGAGTGCATCTACACACTGCCGCAAAATCACATGCCCTGAAAAACCAAACTGGCCACCGCCTGGGCTAATAGGGCAATGCGTTTATTTCTTGCAGCAAATGAAAAAAATATTTGAAAGCCATAATTTGCTTTCTGAAAGCATGTGTAGCAGAAGAGCTGTGAGACAGACAGCTACTTGCTCAGTGGCTGCCATCCTCTCTGCACTGCTCTGTGCAAAGCCGTGTGCGCCCAGCTTGGGAGTGCCTGGATAGCACCAGCCTGGCTCACCCCTGCAGCCCTGTTCCAGGGGTTTCATCCACTGGGTCTTAAAAACACTGAAATTAGCACTGAATGGAGCGGGGCAGTAGTTTAAAGCGGTGCAATGAGATTTGATTAGAATAGCAAGGTGAAATTAGGAGCAGGAAAATGCACGCTGATCATCTAATAGTTCCTAATGAGGCAGTGTGTGAAGTAATTCCCTGCGGGAAATGGAGGTTCCACGTCTTGCAGCATTTCAGTATTGACTGGGAAATTCCTTGAAGGTACCATGTAAAAGACAGCCAAATCTTGGCAAGGAGAACAGGCTAAAAAACTGAATGTAGTGGGTGTCTCCTTTGGTCTTAAGCAGGAGGAATTAATTAAATTTAGAAATCCCTTTTCTGCGGGAGACTGTGCTGAAAAGTTGTGTTACAGTCAGTTAGTAATTGACTGATCCATTTTTTGCTGACTGTGAAGTTCATCCATCCCCAAAAATGTTTATGTTCTGTTTTGGAAATGCTGCATTTGAAACACCTCATGTGAGTTGTGGTTTGGGTGTTTGCAATCCTTGGCCAGACAGCATCTCCCATGATGGTTTGTGCTGTGAAAAATGTAATCAGACAAGATTTGTGGGACTCAGTGAAGTACCAGGCATGAGGGACCTGAGTTACTGAACTTCTACAGCGCCACAAGACCTCGAGTACAGATTCAGATTAGCTGTGAACTAGCTAGAAATGAAACAAGTCAGTCCTTTTCAACAAACTAAATTGTTGCAATTTCATTTTTCCAACAGAAAGTAGAAAAATTTTGGCTAAATAAAATTTTTAGTAGAAAATTACAGTTGTGCAGGGACCACACTTTGCACAGAGACAAATATAGAAAAAAAAAAAAAATCTTTACAGGTCATCTAAATGGGAATGGCAGGAAAAAGAAGCTGCTGTTTGAACTTCCTCAGAGTATTGCTCTGGGCTCTGGTATAGTTTGAATCTCCAGAAGTCTTTCTATAAATTACTACAGTGTTCTATCCCAAGAGCCACCTTGCAATACCTTTTTTTTAAACATAAGAGCTAATTAAAACAAATCTCCCCCTCTCCATATATAAACTTTTGAATTGAAAAGTCACTGCTGGCATGTATGTCATGAGCTAGTTAATGAAAATTGTTGAACTTTGGTACAGCACGTCTCTCTTTCCAAGCCATATAATGCCATTAAGCTGTTAATCATTGCAGCTCCCCAGCAGGCATTGGGAAGGTGTTGGAGGGGAAGGAGATGATAGCCAGATAGGTCTGTTTGGGCAGGCCAGAGACAGCTTGAGTTTGTGGCTACACACGTGTGGGTCAACTGGAGCATCAGATTGCAAGGAACAGCGTCTGCTATGGTCAGTCAGCCCAGATGCTCCTGTCTGAAGGTGTCCTGGAGGCAGGATGCTTTGTGCTAGGCAGCAGTAGTAGCTGGGAGGAAAGGGAGTGAAGGGGTTCATTCAAACCTGCAGGAATCATGCTAGGTTCTCCAGCCAATACCGGCTGCTGATGGCCTTGTCTGCAGTGCAGGTGTCTGATGCATGCAGAGCTGACAGTTGCCCTTACTCAGAGTTGTACTAATTATGTTGTATGTTACACTGTTGTGTAGTTGCCCATGCTTTAATCCTAGCAGCCATAACAAAAATCTTCTGTGCCTCATTTAGCATTGAGGAGCTGGCTAGACAGAGAAGTTAAGGAGAGAGCTCACCATCTACCCAGCATTAAAGTAATTCATTTATGGGTTCAGAGTCCCAGGAGCTCTATTCTGCAACCTACTCTTCAATGGGTCTTGCTCAAGCTTTCCAAATCCCCCTCGCAGAGAAGTGCTTTGAGAGCTCATCACTTTGTCCCTGTGGAGCATCCTACTGGCATAAATCTTTGGGTTAGGTATCATTTTCTCCTCTACTGAGGGATGCAGGAAACAGGAATCCCCTGCCCAGCCCATGTCAGGTGAGTGTGGGCTCTGGGCTCTGACTGCTCTGTGGTTACTTCATGCTCATGTTTCTCCATGCTGCCCAGATCAGTTTTTCTGCTCCAGCAAAGAACACAACCAAAGGTCAGAAGCCAGCTTTTTCCTTTCTCCAGTCTTTCCTGGGTCTGCCCACAGCCCAGCTGAATCCAGGCACTGCTGCAACAATGGCTTTGGGGTGTTTTGTGTATTGTCGTGAGTTCTGATCCACTTCTGCCAAAACTCTACAGCTCTTTATTTCACTGTAACTGTGGATATTATGTAGCCACGAGCGTGGTTTTGTGATCAGTTGATACTTGCCCTGTAATCTATGAGTGATGGAGGAATTCAGATGAAAGAAGCTCACCTTATACAATGCACCGTTATGTGTTGCAGGAGCATCTGACAGACCTGAAAGAAGATCTTGATAAGGATGAATGTAAACAGGAGCCCGAGGTTATTTATGAGACTAACTGTCACTGGGAAGGGTGCACAAAGGAATATGACACTCAGGAGCAGCTCGTCCATGTGAGTAATGGTTGGGAGGAAACCCCAGCGATAAATTTGGGTTTCTGTGCACTTGTCCTCATTTTTTATCACTAGCTGTTGTACAGCCAGAGCTCACCCTGGGAGCTACTAAAGGTGCAAATCAGAGATACGGTGTGTAAACACTGCCAAGGCAGGTCGCTGCTCCCCGAGGAGTTCAGCTGAAAGAAGTCTCTCATAGATTATGTGATATTGCTCTCTTCTCAGCTGCTGAGGCTGCACTTTCAGTCTCCCTTGTGCATGGCCAATGACAGAAGGCTCAGTGCAGAGGACCTGATCAGAAAATGGGGAACGGGGCTGAGCTCTTCCCTCTTCACTGGCCATATTCACTGAGCCTTCCCATGGAGCTACACCAGCTGTGGGTCAAGGATCATCCATGCTGTCCTCAGTCCTAGTCCAGGCTGGGAAAGCCTTTTATGCTGCTGTTAATGAGCTGTGGAGCCATATCACTTGGAGGCTGTTGACGTGCTCAGCTCATCCCTCCCACAGAAACAGAGCACTTTGGAGACATGCTCCAGTGTCTGAAATACAGAAAGTGGGTTGATTTTCTAAAGCTTGGGAAACAGGGCTTCCATAATCACAGTGATATTCCCAAACCAGTGTCAAAACTGCTCTCTGAAGGATCCCCAGACCAAGTCATTAATCAGATTTTCAGTTCTAATTAATTCCAAGAACCTTTTGTATGCTTTGCTTCATCTGGGTATCCACCGTTTGGTTTCCTTCGGCTTCTGGGCTCAGCAAATCCCTCAGACTCAGGGAAGTGCCTGTGAAATCAGACATGATCTGTGTCTAAGCCCCATCCTGCTCCCAGCCCAACACCCTCCCAGTCCTTATTTTGGGTCTATGATGTGAACCCATTTCTTTGAAGCCAGCCCATATTTGCTGGGTATTCACCAGTCCAGCACCCTAATGCTTGCAGCAGAGTTTTGGATTAAACAAATCTTGCAACAGGAGCTGCTACCTTCTCCTTTTCCTTCAGCCTTTTGCTGCTTGTCTCAGCCACGCTCCCAGCTTGCTAGGGGCCACCCATGTGCAACTCACATGTAGCCCCCTTCCCAAGGGTTTGTGTCTGCTTTCACCATTTTTCATATATCTTCATATTGGATATGTTTAGATGTCCCCAGTCAGTCACCATTTGCCCAGGCTCTGCACACACACATTGTCCAGAGAGACTGCACTCTAAATTACAATTTTGGGCACATGCTCTTCTTCCATCTAAGGCTAGTGCCTGCCTCTGCCAGAAGCCACTGGTTCAATGCATCAAATCCTTGAGTACAGACAGATTTGGAAACAGTTTTCAAGGCCAGCTGAGGGATAAGGTGCTTAATGGGTTGCACTTTGCATGCCATGGGGCTTTGCTTTTCTGGGGTTAAACCACAGCATGCCTGTCAGATGGGCTGGACTCACATTTGTCCAGCAGTTTTTGTGTGTTTCCCTCTCAGATGTAAGAAAAGTAACTATGCCCAGAAAAAAGTGCAGAGCACCAGGCAGCTCAGCACAATTTATTTCCAGAAAAAAAAATACCAAAGAAAAACATTTGATGAAATATCCCAAGATTTTCCTAAATTTGGAAGGTTACAAAAATTGAGTCTTCTGGACTGTGATTACTAGCAACATGGGGTTGTGGATTCAGGATGCCCAAAATACACATGTAAATGAAATACAGATGTCGTGGGCCAGCTTCTGAGAAGGTGCCATCTCACCATGCATGGAAAAACTCTGGTTTGTGTGCAGAGCAAAGTACCTGGACAAGCAGGGTCTGTTCCCCATGCACAGCGTGCTTGTGGGAGAAGTGCGTGTCAACAGAGAGCGATGACATATTTTTGCTAGCACCACTGCTGCTCCCAACCTCAAAGGTCACACTTAATTTGAAAGAAGCCCAAACGAAACCTTCAGCCAGGTAGGGGCTGAGGAGCTGTAGCTGGAGTGGGATGAGCTGTGCAACTTCTCCTACACCATGTGATGGGAAGCAGATGTTGCCCAGACAGGGAGTGAATAGTCCTGGATGGGGGCTACAGTGCCCCTTCCATAAATGTTCTTCCTCTGGCTCAAACAAGACCAAATGGGCAAGCCTGTGCTCTCCCACACTCCCTGCATTGCTGTGTGTAGTCTTGGTTGCAAGTTAGACTCCCACACAAACAGAGCCTGCGGTCGTGTCTCCCCAGTCTGGTCTGGACATGGTTTGGCATGTCCATGGGTCTCTGGGGAGGCTCAGCAGATTTCCAGCATCTGAGGCTAAAATCTCACACCGATGCCATGTTGTAAAACCAGAACCAAAGGCAGCAGAACTCTAAACCCATGTGAAACCTCTCCCTAACCCAGCCTCCCCCAACTCTCCCAGTACCCAGCTTTGGCTTACAGTGTGTACGTGTGGTGCCGAGAGATCACCTGAGCCCCATGCACCTCCTCTTGTCCCTGGGCAGAACTGGGACTCCAGGCAGCAGGACCCTGACCCCAGGATTGGTCTGCGGCTCACAGAATGCTGAGACTGGATTCAGCTGGGACTGTGAAGGCTGATGAATCTGTTTCAGTGTACTTTTGTGTCCTCATGCTGCCTCACTGCCCCAAGAGAGTCTCATCCCTAGCTGCAACATGTGTGCCTGGCCTTGGCCGGGGGGACGAAGGCGGGGGCTGGAAAAAATCTCAGCACAAAAAAAGCCAAAACCCAAACCCAAAGTGGTTTATTTTAGGATTTCCTGTCAGTGAATGTCTTCTGAAAACACAGGAGCGAGGACAGGCATTATTTTTGGCAATGAGACCCCATTCAGAGAGACAAGGCTGCCGCGGGAACGGCGCTGCCGACGGGCTGGCCTCTGGCTCTGTTTATTTTCGGCAGGGCTTCATCTGCCCTGCGCTGGGAAAAAAAGACCCACTTCTCCCTACCAGGGTGGATGAAGGCACCATTCTGGGTCTGGCTTTTCAACACTGCAGCACAGAATTTCGTGGGCCAGAGTAATTAGCAGTAATTGAGCTCTCCCTGGTGCATAGCTCTCAGATGCTGTCATTTCCTGCCAGCCACCAGCTCTGGACGGCAGGTGGATGTCATGGGGCCAGCATATGGACTTAAAAACATAGGATCATTTAGGTGGGAAAAGACCTGTAAGATTATTGAATCCAACTGAGGCTTGTCTCCTACTGCCCACGATCCTCCAGCAGCACCCCAGGAAAGGGTCTCAGGTGCGTAAATGCAGCACAGGAGGGTTCAGCAGAAACAAAAATTACTCTGTCATGCCCCTCAAGAGTGGCATCAAGCCCACTGAGAGGGCTCCCTTCTCCCTGGCACCATGGGCCCCCACTGCTTTTGCAAACCTCTCATTTTTAGCTGTTTTGTACCCAGTGTGCTGGGTGCTGCACACCTTTCTCTGCAGGACACACCAGACCACAGTGCTGGGTCCTGTGTCCCTGGTGTTAGCTGTGCACCTGGCACCCAGGTGCTGCAATGCCTGACAAGCACTGGGGAGGGAACATCTGGCTTTCAGAGCACCACGCGTGATTCGCTGGCATCAGCTCTTCCAGGAGTGACCTGTTTTTCCTTTCTCTCCTACCAGCACATCAACAATGATCACATCCATGGGGAGAAGAAGGAGTTTGTGTGCCGCTGGCAGGACTGCACACGGGAGCAGAAGCCCTTCAAGGCTCAGTACATGTTGGTGGTGCACATGCGGAGGCACACGGGAGAGAAGCCGCACAAGTGCACGGTGAGCTGGCAGGGACATGTGGTGCATCTCACTTGGCAAGTGGAACACCAGGCTGGGGTGGTCACAAAAATATGTTTGCAGGCACGGGCATGGCTGCAAGTAGGGCTCTACCAGGGCAGCCACGGGCAGCAGCTCAGAGCCAGTCCAGCTACTGGGTCTGGGTTACAGCTACTTGCAGGTTACACCCTGGGGACAGGACAGGAGGTCAGGGAGTGTGGTCGAGGTGTTAGTGGGCAAAGCTGCATTTCCTTGGGAAAAATTATTTCAGATATACCACAGAGATCCAAAGCAACTCAGGACAAGTCACTTAAGGTGGAAATCCAACCAATTTGATTGCCTACATCCAAGAAGGAAATCCAGTAATGCCACACTGTGGAGAACCGCCTAATCCTGGTTGTGTCTAACTTGGCATCACCCACTGCAGCTGCTGGGACTGCAAGATTCCCTCACCCACAGACCCAAGCATGCACACACAAGCCTCTTTCCAGCCTGGGAATCTAGGCCAACACCTCCTACCTCTGCTCTCTTAATCCAGAGGTGAGGTTAAGCCATAGGTACTTAAACCCCAAGAAGAGCTCAGTCCCCAGACCTTCTGCACACCAGCAGCACTGTGTCTAGGGTTAAGCACTGCCTGAAGAAGAGCATGGGGTACTATTTTGTATCTCATCCCTGTGGGTGCAGGCTCACTGACCACATGGGAGAGCTGGGCTCTCCTCCTCCTTAGCCTTATGGTATTAAATCCCATATGTGCCTTTAGACTTGGAGTCTCCCACCACACTGCTGGCTGACTTGGGGCAGCCAAGGATACCTGATGGGGGGCACAAGAGGGAAGTGAGGTATGGAGTTCAGTGACTGTGGTCAGCTGATCGGAGGGGTGTTCACAATCTCCCTCCTTATCTGCTCCAGCTCTTTTTTCTCCCAAAGGTCCATCCCTGTCTTTTGATATCCTCTGCTTTCAGCCTTCTCCTCCTGACAGCATTCCACACCTCCTGTGCTGTCAGCATTACACTGTTCCTCTCCCCAGAGTCTCGGGGATGAGGCTCTTCCTGCTCAGCAAATGTCTGAGCCCTCCTCCCATGTTTTCATCCTCTTCTGCTCCATTAGCCAATTCCAGCCCTGCTCGCTCCCTGGCTCTGCCCCAGCTCCTGCTTACAAATATTAGGATATGTATGATTTGCTTGCTGCATGACTCCTTTATCAATCTTCCAGCCCTGTGTTCATTTAATTTAGAGCATAAGCTCCCCTGGGGCACAGGGCCATGTCCTTTGTTTTAATCTTCTAAAGCACTTTGCCCAGTCTAGTGCTTTACCAATCTTCCTTAAAAGTATCAAAAAATATTGATTGTTGGTGCATACAGAGTGAGGACTGAGGGCAAGCCTAGCCTGCCCTTGTAGGCAGAGGGACTCAGGAGACAAAAACAGCAGTGGCTGCATCCTCTTCAGTGCTGTGGTGGAGCAGGAAGAAACACTGCTGTACAATCCTGCCCTTTTCAAGCCTCAGTTTTGTCACACTGGAGCAACGGCAAGGCTGTATTTGAGTCTCAAGTCATCCTCTGCCTCCTGGAGAACTGCAGGCCCTCCATGTGCAGTATGTTGCAGCAACTCTTCCTGAACTGGAGAACCACCATTTTCCAATTGTCTGGGATAATGGCAGCTCTGCAGACGGTGCCCTTCTGTGGCAAAGCATTCCTTGTCCAAGTCTGGCAGTGATTTTTTCAAAGCAACATTTGTTTCAGACAAGAAGTTTGTGGTGTACATAGAGCTACAGAGGAGCCCAATTGCAGCCTGGGATTTGGTCAACGATTATTTCAACAGATGACAGCCAGAACTCCCACTGGCATAATCAAATCCACACATAAGAGTGGGAACAACTGCTTTGAACATGCACAGGCTGCTTTGCTGAGAAGCTCTTATTTGAAAATGTGGCCTTAGAACTTTTGCTCTTAATAAGTGCATTTTTGTGTCAGTATCCAGCAAAACTAGAATGGACACATGAGTTGTCTCATGCTGAGTTCCCTTTGTTTTCCAGCAAGAGGAATGATGTATTTCAATAACTGTAAGCAACTTGAGTTGTAAAGGATTGTTTGTACAGGGCAAGAGAAGAAAGAGATATACTGTGCTACCTCAGAGTTGTGGCATGTTCTGTGGGACAAATGGGCTAATGAAACTTGTCTGAGGAAGAAGAACTGGATCCATCACAACTATGACAAAGCTGCAGAAGGAATCAGCTCTTGCAGGATGCTCCTACTGGTCCTTGAAGAGATGTGGATATCTCAAGAGCAGAGCAAATCTGCCTTATGTCCACCATCCCTATGCTAGACCTTAAAGGGGATCTTAAGTAATCCTTCTTTTCCAACACAACAAAGGTGCTTGGGATCAGCCTGTGCCTGCATGCTTCATGGGTTTCATTGGCTGCATGTTTGCCTCCCTCCCTAGCACTCTGGCAGGTCCTGTGCATGTGGATCACAAGGAAACAGGTGCTGTTGGTATTGCATGCAGGTGCCTTTGACCAGACCTTGGATGTGCAGAGCCACTCAGCTGCCCATGGGGAAATCAGACACTGAACATGACCTGTGCTGCTGGGGCTCCAGTTTCTTTACTGGCCAAGGCTCAAACACAGGAATGTGAGGTCTCATCACATCTGGGCTGAACTTGTGGACATGTTTTAAGTAATGTGACTAAAATACAGCACGCAAATTACAGCAGGAGAAGCTGCTTGTTGAAATTTAAAAGGTGTTTTTTGTATAGGAACTACAGCCTGGGCTTTTCAATGCTCCCAGCTGAACAGGCAGTGCAGCATTTAGCTAGAATTTGCAAGGAAGCCTTGCATTTCTTAAAACCGCCCATTTGTTTTGTCAAAGAGCACTTAAGAACCTCCTTGGTTTGAGGTGAAATCCTCCCATGCTGAGACAGGGCAGGTGCAGGGAGAGGCCTCCAGCCCAGCCAGAGTGGAGGGTGGCAGGACTTACATCACCCAAAGCCTCACCACGTCTCCCATGCTGCTCCTTCTCGTTGTGTGGGCAGCTGGTTTCCTTCCAGGAGGAAGGTTCCTGGCCTGTTTTGTCATCCAAAAATCCATCTGTCTTCAAGATTGAATGTCTTGTTTTTTAAACTGGTAATGTCAGACAGCCTGACCACAGCATCCTCCAAGAGTAGACCCAAGACTGTAATTTCGGAAACTTTAAAGCCTACTAGATTTCTCTTTGTGTGTTAGGGAACGGTCTGCCCTTTCCAGTGCTGCTGCTAGTGTAGTTGCAAGGCTGGTCAGACTGTGGAGAAGCTGTCAGTTCCCCAGGTGGGAAGGAGGAAGCCCTGTTTCTGAGTGTTTTGGATGCAGAGGGGTGGCAGGAGGGGCTAAGAGAGCTCTGGGAGGAGTGGAAGGCTGTTTAACCCAGCTGGAAAAAAAGAGTCACTTGTTGAAATGTCAGGTGGGTACCCAACAAGGAGTAGCACCTCAAATATGACTCACTGCTGAAACTTTCAGCCTGCCTAGGGATGTAAATTTTCCCAACAAAGTGGATGTTGTTCCCTAAAACACAAGCCCTTTAAAAAGAAGAAAAAAAAAAGAAAGAATGAGAAACAGATGAGAAGGGTTTAGGCAGGGGGAAAATCAAATTTTTCTGGTTAATTAATCACTCCTCATGTGTTTTTTTTTTTATTTTAGTTTGAGGGTTGCTCCAAAGCCTATTCCCGCCTGGAGAACTTAAAGACACACCTGAGGTCCCACACTGGAGAAAAACCTTATGTCTGTGAACACGAAGGCTGCAATAAAGCCTTTTCCAATGCCTCGGACAGAGCCAAGCACCAGAACAGGACACATTCCAATGAGGTAAGCCTGGCCTCACCACAGCTCAACAGAGGGCTTTTTTTAAAATTTTGCTGACAATAAACATACACTTTACACGCTGGACACATGTAAAAAGAAACCTACTGTAATGTGAGGTTTATCATATTTTTTAATGGGATTTATTTTGCTGCAGAGCCAGACCACATTAGCTTTATATTTATGAAAGCTGTGTTTGAAATCATAAACAGATGTTAAAGTATGCAAACTTTTTAAATGACTTTGGAAATGAAAACAAGCGCTTTCCAAATTTATAATTTTTAATAGCACAGATAGTATTGTACAGTTGTGCAAGTGGTGTTTAATATTGCTGTGGAGCAGACTTGCACTAATATAACAGCTACCCTGGATCCTGATGCTCTGGAAATAATACTCCCTCCATCGTTTGATGTACAGTGATAGAGCACAATGCAATGCTTTGTTAACCTTGGATAATTAAGACCCACTATTAGTAGTTGGGGAGCAGAGGAAATTGCCTTTATTGTAACGCATGTGATGGTCTGTTGCAATCAACCACGGCCAACGATTGAAATTTATATTACCACTAATTAGCTGACAGGGGAAGAAAAAACAACGCTCTAAAGTTCTAATAGTGTTTTCAGTCATGAAGAATTCAGTCTGTAGCCTAATTTGCAACAGTTAAATATAGACTATTGGAGAATGGAACACAGTTGCCACGGTTGACAGCCTTTTGAAGCGATGCTGTGTGTACAAAGGGCTTGTTGGGAGTATTTTTATCTCTGGCATAGTATCAGTCAGTGATAACCAAAGCTCTGTAGGTTTCAGAGATTCTGTTTGAGTCAGAATAAGGACTCAAAATCTAGAATGCTCTTCCATGCTGAGATGATGCTGAGATGGACCTGATAAATGACCAATGTTGTTTGAATTGGTTTGGGTACAAACCCAAACGTCAGGATTGTTCTCCACCAGCAAGACACAGGTTAAAATTAACACATATCCACACTTAAACTGGATAGTTTGGAGTTGTTTTAAGGCTACACAAACCTTGAGGCCAGTAGGGTCCAAAAAGATAGGTTGCAACCTCTCATCTGCTCAGCATCCTGCATTCACAGTGAGTGGTGTTTGACTACATCATTTTTCTATGTTAAAGCTTCTTCCCCTGAAAAGTAGGCAATTGTGGTTTAATCTCAGATTTTAGGTATTGGAAATTGCTTGTTCTCCAGCCCTGGATGCTTCCTCTGCCTTCGTCCGGTGCTGGGTCCAGTGTCCCTTTCGTTGTTGATATTTCCACCTCTTAATTTTGCAGTGTTAAGGCACTCTCCATATTCTCACTCATAAACTGAATAAATCAATCAAGGCACTGAAGATTTACATTTTTGCAACATTTTTCCCTGTCTTAAAGGACATTTGCATCTCTCTTCAATTCCTAAGGATTCTCATGTAAATGGATCAAGACTGCTAGTGCAGCTTTCAGTGCTGCATACAGACTCACTCAGCCCAGTCTGTGCACACTGACAGTATGTGAGTGACTTTTTTGCCTACAGCTCACTTGAGCTCAGATCCCTGGAGCTTCACCAGGAGATTTGCTAGGCAGGGCAGTTTCCCGTCTGAGCCAGCTAATGTCCTGTGTCCCTACATGTGGAATTTTCATTTTGAATGTGTTAGTAAATGTAATTTCTCCAATGAGTTCAGATTCCCAAGTGATCCAGATCAGGAGCTGCACTGGATCTGGGATGACTCCTCACTTCATCTGAGCAGAGCTTGAACACACTTGAAAGTCTGATCATTTGGGTTCCCCTTGTGCAAGAAGGTGAGGCTGTAGGGCTGGAGCATCCAGCTCCATGTCTGTGGTGGACCCTGATCTGAATACACTGACACTTGGCACAAGCTGCTTTCAAACAACACAAATTACAGACTCAGATAACAGATAGGGATTTTATCCTCTGCAGTTGCTTCCCCTGAAGAACACCAGGGCCTCCTCAGGTGTAGGAACAGCACAGCCACTAGTGGAGGATCTGTACCAGACCAGCTGGCCTTGCTATGGGCACTACAAGGCACTGCCACTATCCAAACAATCTTATATTTTGCAGTCATGCTCACTGCTGAACTGCTGTTCAACCCTCCTTGATGCAGTACAGACACACCCCAAGACCTGTGGGAGATCTGCAGGCTGCATCCAATGGCTCTCTGGGCCATATTTTTGACACCCTCTTTTTAAGGATCATATAACACGATCCTTTACAACAGATGGCATCCCTCACAGCAAAGCTCATCCCACTGGGCAGCAGGCCCAGGAGAGGGTCCTGCGTCCAGCTGTGGCCATGACCACTGCCTTAGCAAACTGTACTGAGACCTTGGCTCACAAAACCACACAAATGCAAAGCAGAAGTTTGTGGCTGTGAATATTTCCCATTACCCCTTGGTACCTCTATTGTGGTTCCTAGCTACCTTCTAAATATTTTCCTCAGCTTGTAGTGTTTACTTGGAATACACCAGTTTCAGAGTTAGTCATCCAAGTCTCTTCTAAGGAGGAAGTTCCAAGTTCCCTGTATTTGTCACTATCATTGTGTGACAGGACGTAGGTGTATGGTCCTAACATGCTGAAGTTCAAGGCTGGGCATATGTCACCACACAGGTTTTGGTTTGATTGTTGAAATGTCATACACACTATTTCATTTTAAACTTTCAGTGACTGAATCCCTTCAGAGGATACCTTCAAAGTTACACTTAGAAAAGGGACTTTCATCCTGTGACCACTCTCCAGTGCATTCAGAGGAGTGGCCAGTCAAAGACTCAGACATTGACATTTTCAGCAACTCAAGCTGAACAAGGGTAAAACGCATAAATCCAGTTCTGCTTAGTGCCTGGGGAGTTCTCCAGTTCTCCCACCCTAATGAGTATTACCCTATATGTGCATGAGAGTAGGAGGGAGGCATCTGAGATATCTAAACTCTTGACTTCACTAGGGTGAAGATGTCAGTAGATATCAGAATCTGGATAACTCAGGATAGATGAAGGCACACCAATGAAACAGCAGTTGTGCTCAGCTCAGTTGCTGAGCTGTTCATATACAGGTTTTTTCAGCACATGTGGTGGGGGCTCTGTTCTTTGTATTAAGGTTTAATAGCAGCAATAATATTTCTACAATGTTTGTCCAAAAGGTTGCATGGTATTTTTAAATAAACTATTTTAATTTTTGTGCTTTGGTTTACCCAGCTTTAAAATATATTAAATATTTACCTCAGTGGGGTGTTACGTGGATTTAGCCGGTTTGATCAGTCAGGAAGCATGCTTTTGAATACAAAACAGACTTTCAGTGTTTTCCATGTGATTATGCTAGCTTTCTGCAAAGAATATATATTCCTTTGTATTTTTTCACTTAAGTTCCTGGACAAAATTGCAAAACAGATTTAAAAAAAAAGAACAGGAATGGTCATTTTGGGTAGCCTTCAAATAACATCTGTCTGTTTTTTCTCATGGATCTATCCTAGTGCATTGGCAGAAAAATACGTAGAGTAGTTGTAAGGCCAAAAGCAGAACTTGTGATGAATTCAGAGCTTCCAGCGCAGCGGCACCAGCTCAAACAACTGCAGTGCTATTACACTTTGGAATTGGAGACTCTAAGTAAAATAAAAAAGTTAAAAGAATGAAAGTATCTGTTTGTTGACTTCTGTTTTCAGAAGCATGGCTTCAGCCTTGTTTTCCTATGGCAATCAATGATTCATGAATTCAGGATAGAGTGCTGTCGTTTGAAAAAAACATCGCATGCCTGTGGTTTGTTTTGCACAATAGCAGATTTCAAGGTGACAGGTGCTGGAGTGGTATGATAGATTGAGTAGGGTGAATCCAGTCTGGCTTGAATTCACTGGATTTCCATCAGCCAAAAGGTTTCAGACATTTTCTTGGTATAGACCCCACCTTAGCCGAGTGAATGTGTTATGCTCAGTCCACTGCATCACCTCCCTCCCATCCTTAATCAGGAAACATTCCTGTGGCCACCCGAGCAAATACATACATGGGAAAGTAATATTAGGAAAGTATTTCATGAATTCTTAGCTGTCTTTTGATCCAGAAACTGAAAACAAGAAGTTTAGCCAACATGAAATGACCAGCCAAGTCTGTGTGGATCAGCAGCAGCCCATATATCACATCTTCCATATCTCAGTCTTACAGAGTCCTGGGGAGCAGATGCTCCACATTTTGCTGCTGCCTGCTGCTATGCTCATTGTATTTTCTTGGCCCATAGATCGTACCTGGAACCTTTGGGCTTATTCTAAATATAACACAGGATTTGCTTGTGTTGACAGAAACCCTACGTGTGTAAGATCCCTGGCTGTACAAAGCGGTACACGGACCCCAGCTCCCTCAGGAAACACGTCAAGACAGTGCACGGGCCTGATGCCCACGTCACCAAGAAGCAGCGCAATGACGTTCACCCGAGGCCACCTCCGCTCAAGGAGAATGGGGACAATGAGGCAAGTGCCAAGCAGAGCAGCAAGGTGTCAGAGGAGAGCCCCGAGGCCAACAGCACCACGAGGAGCATGGAGGATTGCTTGCAAGTCAAAACAATAAAAACAGAGAATTCTGTGGTAAGAGCAGTTGCTTTTGGCAGAAATGACGTGGTTTCTGATCTCTCTGATGCAATAGGGACATGAAGCATTTGTACTCCATTTACCTCTCTGGGCAGGTGCCCTTCAACCCCAGAGTTCAAGTCCAGAAATGAAACTGCAGGTCAGGGCACAGTCCAGTACATTTTGTACCCTCCTACCCAGCATCATAAATTCCTGCCCTTGTAGTCATGGGGGCCATGTGATGCCTTGTGCTGAGCTTGGCATTCCTGTGCTGTGAAAGTGGGTAAACCCAAGAGTGTTGTGGTCAAATGAGCTTTACCTACCTCACCAGTTTAAATTGAGCAACAACCACAGGGCACAGATTGATGAACGCTTCTCGAAGCAAAGGTCCTGACTTAAACAGTCCCTTTTCTCCTTCTCCCTGCACCCTTCACTCCTTTTCTTTCTAGGCTGGTGCTGTTTGATGAAGCCAGTGGGGATAAAACTAGCTGTTTTATTTTTGTTGAGTATCTTAAAGCAAGATCAATTCCTTGATCCTGTCCACCATACACAGAAGCACAAAATCACTGGGGTATTCAGGGACCTCTTGAGATCATCTAGTCCCACCTCCCTGATGAGTGGAGCTAGATGTCAGCTAGAGCAGATTACTCAGCAGTACACAAATTCAATACATGAGTCCCAGCTGCCATAGAAGATTTTAGTGAGATGATGGGGCAGGGGAGTGAAAGTAGGAATAAACATGGGAGCCATGCTCTGGCCCAGAGTACAGGCTGTCACTCAATTATGATCAAGCTTAACAGCTCCATGAGTGGCCACCAGTTGAAGCAGAGACCATTTATCAGCTTTCTGGGCATTACAGCAGCTCCACAATGGGCAGTAGTGTGGTCAGTGGTACTGAGGAGCTGTGTATAGTGGTGGTGTCAAACACATCAAACCTTTTCTACCCCATCCAGGATGGAGGAGGAGATGGAGCATTGCAACACACAGATCACTTTTGCCTTTTGATGTTTCTTTTCACCTTCATACCCTAAGTCCTGGTCCGCTGCGTCAGCTCAGAGTGGGACAGGGTATGGGCTGGATACAGAAGAAAAGACCTTCACCTGCAAAGGAGTGTTCACACATTCCCCAGACTTCCCACTTGAGCTGAAAGAACTTTGAGCTCCAAAATACATATTTTCTTGATTTGAATCCAGACTAAAGATTGTTATTCCTGTGAAAAACATGTCCTGGAGCTACAAAGATTTTCTCAGAAGAGTTAGGGGATGTGTTGTTGGACAAATTACTAATGAGCAGCATGTTTCAGTTAGGAAAAATTTAGTATTTACACATCCAGAATGTCTCTAATTGACTAAAGGAACAGTTTCCTGTGATGAGGTTCTGTTCTACATTACAAAGGCTGAGTGTGAGAACCACTGGACAGAATGACCTTTCTCCAGTACTCTTCCTGCATGTGTTTTATTGTTTTTTTCCTATGAAAACACTGACACAGTTACAACTCCCCACCCTGCTTCTCCTGAAGGTATGGTCTTGTTTTCCTAGCACTCTGTGCTCCCAGGGTCCCAGCCAAGCCATCTCAGTGGCAGCAGGGCCGTGGGTCATGTGTTTCTCTTCCCCGTCCCTCTCCAGCACTGCATACTTCACTTGAGCACATCTGACAGGTGGCATCTAATGTGGTGGGTCCACATCCAACTCCTGTTTCATGGTTAAGATTGGGGTGGTGGGAGGGGTGAGATGCCTCACTGGTTCCCATCATTCCCAGGCTCCTTGTTTCAACCCATCTTTGTGTGTCATCCCAAACCCATGGAAACAGGTAGAAAGTCTCTCCTAGGAGCTTTTATGTGTGCCCCTGAAGAGGGAAAGCAGGGACGATGGGGCATGGGAGTGGGAGATATGTTGGTAATTTGTGCTGTATTCTGCATTTCCCTCTTCCTTCTTTGACTAACCTGGTCCTTTTTGTTAATGCTGTCTTTGTCCTAACAACCTGTTCTTTATTCCCACTTACCCTTCCTTACTCTACCTTCCTAAGGACAGTCGGTACTAAGGTGAGCAAAGAAATCCTTTGAATTAAAATAGCTGTATAAAGCATGATCTCCTGCAGATCTCTCTCTCCATTTAACCCTCTCAGGGTGGAAGTATGTGGGGCAGTGGGGAGGGATAGGGGAGATTTGCTAGAGTGCAGAAAAGGGGAGGATGCAGTACCTGAGGATTCCCTTTGCCACCTTTCTCCCAGCATCACAATTTGCCATTAAATCTTGGGATTGCAATCTCTATCATCTGGGCTGAAGGGCAATCAGAACCAGTCAACCCTGCCCATGGGGGGCTGCTATGGAGTAAAATAAAAACACTGCAGCACCCAGCTTTCCCACCTTGGCCCAGGGCAGAGTACGTTGCCTTTTCAGCACTCCCATTTTTTGCTGGAGCATGGGCCTGCAGCAGAAAAGCCAGGCATCATGTTTGGTAGCAGCAGCCAAGCAAGTGTCTGCTGCAAATAAACTACTCAATGTGAGTAGTTTACATTCCTAATGTAAATAAAATAAATATTTATGGTGCTTATCTGCCTTATCTGCAAGTGGGAGTTTGCAAACAGTGAACCAGGTTTTTATCTGGTGGGGAAGTTTGTCAGCTAACCTAATTATATGTTAGGGTATTTTAAAGACAGAAATGCATTGTGTCTGAAATACTTAAGCCCTGATCCCGTGTTAGATAAGCCAGTGTTTGCTGCAATACAGCTTATATAGCAATATAGGTGACGTGCTGCTTTTCTTTGAGAAACATCTGTCCTTCTTTTGGAGGAAAAGCATTTGGTTTCTCTCCATCTTGCAGTTGAATCACCGTAGTTTTTCCAGCTGTGGGTGCTATCCCATCCTCCTCTCACAGGGATGGGGCACCTGCCATTTGGAAGAGCTGAGTCCTGCAGCAGGGAGGGGTAAGAAGAAAGGGGAGTGCCCAGGATAGGAGCTCTCCCAGGCTCCAAGACTAACACTGGGGATGTTGGGCTCCTGATGTCTTTCCACCCATGTTTTCATCTGCCCAACTCTTTTTCCTCTTTTCCTTCCCCAAGATGTGTCAGTCCAGTCCTGGTGGCCAGTCGTCATGCAGCAGTGAGCCATCACCCCTTGGCAGCACCAACAACAATGACAGTGGAGTAGAAATGAACATGCACAGCGGGGGAAGTCTGGGAGATCTGACGGCGTTGGATGACAACGCTCCTGTCGTGGACTCAACGGTCTCGTCTGGTAACTCGGCAGTCAGCCTGCAGCTAAGGAAACACATGACGACGATGCAACGACTTGAACAGCTCAAGAAAGAGAAACTCAAGACAGTTAAGGATTCCTGCTCATGGGTGAGCCCAGCTCCACAAGCCAGAAACACCAAGCTGCCTCCCATCTCAGGAAATGGTAAGCCCTGGGCCTGGACCACGTCCTGTAGAAACCTTCCAGAGTTTGACTCTAGTTTCATAACCAAGAGTCTGCCCTGGAGGAATGAGGATCATTTCTTATTGCCTCTGAGTCATGCTTTGCTAGATAAGGATGTCAGGTAAAATGGACAGCTTGGGTATAAACACAGCCATCTGGGTGATGTGCAAGAGAAACCCAGGTGCTCAGTTCTACAGACCTATGAAGGGAGACAGAGGTGTTGGTGTCCTTGCTTCTGAGCATGCCCAGAACCCAGACACAGCTGTCCTCATTGTCCCAGTTGCAGCCACAAGACTGTTGGCATTTCTTCCAGCAGTAACGGTTCCCCAAGGGCTAATGTGCCTCCTGGGAGACCACTGGAGCACAGCAGCAATCCAGACAAGACCTCCCTCCATAATCTTGCTCTGACAAGCCTTTTGTCACTTCAGAAGCTCCTGGCTATTGCCTCCAGCTTCTTATGCTAGTTTCCCACTGGCTGGTGGGAAAAGGCTGGTGGTAAAAGGACCTTCATGAACCCTCTAGAGATCCTCTAACTTTGCCAAGAAGTCCCAAAGCATAGTGCCTGGGTTATACCAGATCTCAGAGCTTCTTGGGTTATTCTTGGAAGAGTCTTTGAATGTGAACCTTTGAGCTCTTGGCCTGCTATCCCTGACTGCTGTGCCTCTGTCCCAGAGAGCAGCTGTGGCTGTAGCTATGTGCTGTCCCTGTGGCACTGTTCACACCAGTCCTACCTTTGTCCTACTGAGGGAAGCCCATGTGGAGACATTTCCTCAGAAGCTGAGTACACGGGGTGTACATGTTACAAACACTCTGCAGCAGGGACTTCTTAACTTCTCTCCCCAGACTTCTTGCTCCTTTTGCATGAACACAGAGCTAGAAATGAAGATTTGACTTCACTAGCAGCACATGAAACTCACCATCACTACCATGAAATATTTGGGGGTGGCTTTGTGGATCTGTGTTCTGACACCTAGAACACTACCAAGTGAAATTGCTCAGCTAAATAAACCTTTTCCTTCCCTGCAACCTTTCTCTCAGGCTCTGTACTAGAAAACAGTGGTGGTTCTTCTGCTATGCTGCCTAACCCCAGAATAATGGAGCTGTCTGTCAACGAGGTGACAATGCTGAACCAACTCAACGAGCGCCGTGACAGCACAACAAGCACTGTCAGCTCTGCCTACACCGTCAGCCGCAGGTCCTCGGGGATCTCCCCGTACTTCTCCAGCCGCCGTTCCAGCGAGGCCTCACACCTCGGGCACCGCCCCAATAACACCAGCTCTGCTGACTCCTACGACCCCATTTCCACGGACGCCTCCCGCCGCTCGAGCGAGGCAAGCCAGTGCAGCGGGATGCCAGGCCTGCTGAACCTCACACCAGCTCAGCACTACAGGCTCAAAGCCAAGTACGCTGCTGCCACAGGGGGCCCTCCTCCGACTCCCCTGCCAAACATGGAGAGGATGACCCTGAAGAACAGGATCTCATTAATGGATGGACCAGACCCCACCTTGCCCTCCATCCGCCTCCCACCGGGCCCCAGGCGTTGCAGCGATGGTAACACCTACGGGTACCCATCAGCTCCAGCATTTCCCCATGAGGTGCAGGGCAACTGCACAAGACGGGCAAGTGACCCAGTGAGGAGACCTCCTGGAGATCCCCAGGCTCTCCCACGAGTTCAGCGCTTCAACAGCACCAACAGCGTGAACCCCTTCCATCCTCCACACCCCACAGACAGGAGGAATTTTGGTCTCCAGAGCTACGGGCGCTCAGATGGGAACCTGCCCCGGCACACCTACTCTCCCAGACCACTGAGCATCAGTGAGAACATCGCCATGGAAGCCATATCCGGGGAGGCAGACATGCCCATTGGAGACGATGACATTATGCTGCCAGATGATGTGGTACAGTACATCAAATCCCAGAGCAATGGCACAGTGGCCGAGAGCACTTCCATGGGGTACAGCAATGAGATGCAGAACTTCCAAGGAAGTGGGAAGCTGCAGCCTCCAGCCTTGCCCAGCCAGCGCAGGATGGCAGTGGCTGAGGCAAGCATGAGCCACTTGGGACCCATGATGGCAGAGTGTTCCATGAGTTTTGATACTTCTTCAGACATGAATAAAAATAACATGCCTGTCCAGTGGAATGAAGTCAGCTCGGGCACAGTTGATATCATGTCCAATCAGTCGAAGCAGCAGCTTTCACAAGGGAACTTAGCGGTGGTCCAGCAGAAACAGAACTTTGGTCAGTACCAGAACTACAACCAGCAGCAGATGCAGCTGCCAGACAACAGTATGAATGTAACACAGCAGAGCTTTATGCAGAGAAACATGGGTGTGGATGGGCAGAGGCTGAACTGCATGCAGCTGAGGCAGCAGCCCATGAGCCTAGGTCCCAGCATGAACCCCGACATGGGCTTGCACACAGGGTATAACCAACCTCATCAGTTGCTGAGCCCCAGTGCAATCAGTGGTAACCCAAATCAGATCTCTCCTAATTGTAGCAACATGGCAGCAAAGTCCGGACCCCACCTTCACCCTCAGCAAATGGACATGGCGACCGACCCTTCTTTGATGGTCAGGAGCAACAGTGAGCGCACAGTGCTGGGACAGGTCATGCACGAACCAAGTCAGCAGAACTACTCATCTCAGCCAAGCCACCTGAACTTCCCTGTGGCTCAGGAGACCTTTCCTCAGCCCATCATGTCCTCCAATCAGCCCAGTTTTGAGCCTCAGCAGAGCATGATGGGTTCAGCTGCACAGGCGTATCCTCCTGGCATGATGCAGCCTCGTCCTCCGCCGGAGCCAAACCCGGGCAGCAGACCCCGAGGGGTCCGCACCGCCCAGCAGCTGGGCTACATGAGAACTCCCCATCCTACCAACACCATCAGCCCAGGCCAGGAGACGACGGAGGCCATGCATAAAAGAACCAGCGACATGTTGCTGGCACCAGCCCAGCAGTGCGCAGACGGCACGAGGGACAACAACCTGATGTACTATTACGGCCAAATCCACATGTATGAACAGAACAACGGCTTCGACAGCCACGCGGACTGTCGGGTCAGGCAGCAGCAGTGCACACAGAACAGCAAGCCAGCCACTCTGCCTTCCCCAGGAACAAACCAGGTGTCCAGCACAGTGGACTCTCAAGGTCTTGAGCCGCCCCAGATAGATTTTGATGCCATCATGGACGATGGGGACCATTCGAGCCTGATGTCGGGAACCCTGAGCCCCAGCATCCTGCAGAACCTCTCCCAGAACTCCTCTCGCCTGACGACTCCACGAAACTCTCTGACACTGCCCACCATACCTGCGGGGATAAGCAATATGGCAATAGGTGATATGAGCTCCATGCTAACCACGCTGGCAGAAGAGAGTAAATTTCTAAACATGATGTCCTAACAGTAAAGCACAAGGCCTTGGTGCTGTCCAAGGGGCTCTGCGTGAAGCAGTTGTATGAATGTGCTTTTCAAAAATAATCTGTTTCAATAGAGTAGGGTTTTTTATAAGTGTTGAATACATTAAAGGATTTAAAAATGAAAATTTTAAGAAGTCTGTGTACAGAATTATGTAAACTATATGCAGGCTGTTCAGTACCACAAGGGTGCACCTCTAGTATTATTTTTTTGGCTTGGTTTCCCGAAGCACTGAAGGGTAGCACCACCAAGCTAGGAGACAGCATGAGGGTGGTTAGAGATGAAACCCTCCCTTCTGGGAAGCCCTGTAAATAGCACTCCCCATCATTTTCCGTTAGTTACATTTGCAAAAAAATTCCGTTTTCAACCCACCCCAGAAAGAAATGGGAGGATGCGGTTTGGGTTAGAATAAAAGCCATACTGTGTATTCTGCTCTGATGAGAGTAGGGTTTAGTTATGTCTCCAAACAAGCCCTCTGCCAGCAGTATTGTTTTATACTATAAATACCTTTGTACCTTGCAAAGAGTGACAATTCCAAATGGCTTCTCAGCAAAGTGCCTTACCATGCTTTCTTGTTAAGTAGCCAAGGCCTCTCTTCCTTTAAAAATCAAATATAGTGTATTGTCAGAAGCATATATAAAATGTACATTTATAAAAACAGTGGTGTTTCTGAGAAAACATTGGAAAGACACATTGATGAGACACATAAAAGGTGAATGCACACTTTGATCAGATGTGTTTACAATGTGGTTTATATCATGTGCAGAGTGGAGCAGAGGCCTGGGAACAGCAATCACTGGGAAATAATCCCCCGTGGCAAAAAGGCTGTGGCGTGCAGACTGACATACACGCATAACTTTGCACCTTCTGAACACAGTGACTTTCTGCGAGTGCCCCACATGCATCTTTAATGTCAGAGTGCTGGAGCACACATCACTGTATCCCAGCGCAGCTTTGCAGCAGCTTTGCTCTCTGGTGGGTTTTCCAAGCTGAGGTGCTCACGTAAACAAGTGATGCTGATGGAGAGTTTCATGGTCATTCCAGCCCAATGTGCACTGTGCAGCACTGGGGGAGCAGGTTTTTCTGCCAGGGTTCGTCTGTGTGATGTGCTCAATGCAGGGTTCTGCCTGGGCTCCATGTGCACAGCAGGTGCCTGACTGCACTGATGTGGGGCCAAAACATCCTGCTCCACAAGCAGGCTTGTTGGCCTGCACCCAATGCTAGCTTGACATGTCCCACAGCATGAAAAAATGGCTGTATCCAAAAAATATACCACGGTCAACCTACATTATTCATTTGACTAGAAGACTGCACGTGGAGCACCAAACATGTGGATAGTCTCAAAACAGGTATTTGAGACAGAGCGGTAGCTTGGTCAGTGAGAATCTCTTGGAAGCATCATTGGGAAGAGGCAGGAGGAACAGGGCCTCCCAAAGCCAAATTCTCCACCAGAATAGAACTGCTCATAATAGTGATCAGCTGTTTCCAGGACAGTCCCACCTGGCACTGAAGTTAATCTTTGTTGCGTTATTTATTTTTGCTGTCGTTAGACAAAAGGGTAGAAGCAGCAGGGTGCACATATTTGGGAGGAGGCCTTGCTTAACTTCGGACTGCGTTGGGCATGGACAGCTCTTCTCATCCTTCTCTCATGGCCTCAGATACTTTGTACCCCATATGTTGAAGGGCAGGGAACAAGTGTTCCCCCCCAGGTTCTTACAGCTGGACTGAGTCAGCATCTGTAGAGCTTCACTCTTTCCTTCCCATCTCCCCGTCATATCAGTGTGATGTTCTCATTTGCACCTCACTCTGTCCCCTGCACGGGGCCAGGACAGCTCTATAAAGGTGCTTTCAGGTGTCTTTGCTTTCCTTTTGCAAAAACTGATTTCAGGATCACTCTTCCCAGCATGACCAGGGGCTGACATGAAAATGCCACATGTTACCTTCAGGCAAACTCTGTGATGTCAGATGGGCAGGAGCTGTGCTTGGCAGTGGTGGGCTAGGAAAGCTTTGCTGCCAGGTAGCCCTGGTGTGGCTGGTGCAGGGAGGTGCTGCTCAGCATCCTGCAGTCTCATCCCTCCTCAATCCCAAGTGCAGAGGGTGCACACAGGGTGCTCTCAGCCCTGCCCTTCACCCCTCAGTGACTCCTGCTGATGTCCAGGGTGCATGAGGACAGGGAAGCAAAGCAAGGTGCCTGTTTATTTGTGTCTCCTGTGAAAGTTGTGTTTAAAGGGATTGTTTTTTAGTCTGCTGTATATATTCTCCTGCAGTTACTGACCTTGCCCTTGCCTTTGCATTTATGAAAAGAGGGCAGTACATGTTTTAGGATATTGTATGTTGTCCTGGACACTTGGAGTACAACTGGGCATCCCTTGTGCTGAGATGGATCAGGCTTTCGTGTGTCCTCCAGTTGCTAATCTGACTTTTTTAACAGCTGCATAGGGCAACGATGGCTACTGAGTCTCTCCTTACAGATATCTCATTAGCAAAAGTTCAAATACAGAAGCAAAACCAAATCTCCAATGACCTGAGATTTTTTTTGACTTTCCAGTGGTGGTCTTCCTTCATTTACTGAAAAAGTATTATAATAATCTTTCCAGCACTGTATATATTATGTATAGAAGACATCATTACTAAAAGTACTGTAGGTGAATTGTTCTGTCAAATTTATATCTTAAGAACATTTTTAGCTGTTTTCTACATCATAAGAATGGAGGTAACATGCTGAACCTGTATATAAACCTTTTGTACATTAAAAAGTAATTTTTTTTCATAATCCATTGTGTCTGTTGTTCTTTCTTTTTATTGGCAAATGGTGGTTGGTCTTGGTCTGTCGTTACCACAACAACACAGTCAGTTGGACTCAGGTGGTGCTTAGGAACAGCTGGTGAGGTTCTGGTAGGGCAGGTGTGTGTCACAGCACAGATGTGGAATGGTCTTGCCTTGAAGAGCTTCCACTTAACAGTGAGATGGAGGTGGCAGAAGGAGAGGCAGCAAGGCCAGCATGTACTGCAAGCACAGTCCTGCTGCCCAGGTGTCTTTCACTGCCCCTTGGCAGAGGTGATTTGAAGGATAATGGCAGTGCAGCAGGAGAGGGCTCAGAGCAAGGGCTGGACAAATTTGTCAACCAGATTTATGATAAAAGTGGCTTGTTGACTGACTTGGTCATTGCCCAAAAGCAGACAGAAATAGGACAGATAAGCAGAGCTGTGATGGGCCATGACAGTGGCAAACTGAATATTGGGTTTGGAGAAAGGAGAAATTAATCAGTGCATTATGTTTGTGATGGGAAGCAATTACTGGGTGAGCAACTGATAGATACATCAGTTGTGATCTAGTTAGAGTCTCATCCAGCTACTTGATGAGAAAGATTTAATTTGGCTGCAGCAAGAGTTAGCTCAGCTACTAAAGAGACTGATTTTCAACTTGTTTTTGTAGAGGTGGGTTGGTGTGGCCAGGGCTAGAGCCTTAAGGGAGGCTGAGGAGGCTGTTCACAGGTGATCCTCATGGGCACAGCAGTGGGTTTGGTATGAAAGCTGATGAGCAAAGCAGCTGGCCAGTGAATTGCACTTGGTGCAAATGAACCAGCAGTTTCATGCAGAAGCAGCTGAAGGGGATCCTCCTGAGCTGATTGGCAGAATCAGGTATGTAGAATCAGGTACATATGGGACAAACCCTCACCCTATCTTCAGGATTCCTACATATGGAACAAACCTTCAGGGTTCCTTCAAAGTCCATGGCATGAGATTGGCACATCCCTCTTGGGAAATTAATCTTTCTGTTTTAGACACATAGAATGGGGTGGACTTTCCTCTGAAAGACAAGTGTTACTCTCCTCACTGATTACAGAGAGACCCCAAGCAGGCAGCTTAGATGCCTTCTCCAGTGGGGCGAGGTGAATCCTGTGCTTCTGTGGATCTCTTACACCCATCTGGTCGCCCTCAGCATGAGCTGAGGTTGAGTCAGTGAATGTGTTAAAGATCCTGTTAGTCTGCAAATCCATTGGAAAAATATCACACCCCTCTGTACTGTCCAAGAACTACAGAAATCACAATGAATATGCAGTAATATTATTAAGAGGAAATTGTTCAGCTCTTTTCTATTGACAAAAGGCTTTGGAGTCTGAGATCAGCTCCCACTGCTTTTCTACTTCAAACACTTAAAGTAGGTTTCTAATCTAGATCAAATGCTGCTTTTAGCTGGTGTTTCACTTCAGAGTTCAATCAGGGCACACCTCTGCCTGTGTGAGAACATATTTATTACTTAAACTGGGCTAAGATTTCCTAGGAGCCCACCTGAGTTCATATACCAGCATGTGCATTTTTACTGCTTCACCATCCTGGAATAAACAAGGAAGGAAAGGCTCATTGCTCCAATTGTAAGCAGGTAATAACCCTTCTGCAACAAATGTTGTTTATAAGCCAGAGCTTGGAGTTTATACTACTGTGGCAGCTGCATAATATTCAATTAACCTTCTTTTTAATCAATCATATCCCTTATGATAACAAACCATCCTACCAGGTCTTATTCTGACCTTCTTTGGTGAGTGTTAACCTCACTCCACTCCCAAAACCAGTGGGAGCATAGGAAGAGTAAGATCCCACTCTGGGTAAAACCATCACAGCTCTTTAATATTGCACTAATATCTCAGGTTTTCCTGGAGGGGAGAAAAAAGCCCATAAAAGCTACTGTTGCTGGATCTGATTGCACTTACTGAGTACGGAGTCATTCCAGCAGCATTTATTGCAGAGGTCTCTGCAGGGATGACATAGGGGCTCTTGTTCTTTACGAGCTGTTGGATCTACTTGGAAGCGCATACGTGTGGTAAACAAATGGTGTGTTTTATATTATTGGAAGGACAATTTATGGCCAACCAAGGCCTCTTGCAGACAGCCATTTAACTTGTAAGTAAAATGACCTAACACTTAAGAAATTTAGAAGCTACAAAACAACCCGTGTTGTGCCCAATACACTTATTTCTCTTTGATTTATGCTTCATGTAAAACTTGAAATGGCCATATTAAATATGTTTGGTGTAAAAAAAAAAAAAGAACAAAGCGATGTTTTCACATATGCTGAGGGTTTGTGACTACTGTGGCTTCCTCCAGCTGCACCAGCACTTCTGATTCATTACATGGGTCCCTTTGCCTCCCTATTTTCATTTTCCCCACACTGACCTGTCAGGCAGGTATGTAGGGGGCGTGGTGATGTGCCTGCTGTCACCTTTGGAAGAGCTGCTGCCACAGCTACAGTGCACTTGCTGGAAACATCTCTCCAAGTGTCAATAGCTTACCAAAATGCAAACTCTGTGGCTGATACCTTTGCCTGTCAGAGGCTGTTTTACCATCCCACCTTTACCATCATGTGTAGGGTGGTATCAGCAGGCAGCCGAAGGTGTAGCAACACACCACAAGAGGCACCTCCTGCACCAGAAACAGGGATGGAGCTTCATAAATCTGTGATCTACATTCTTCTAGGCTTAGCTCTTACGAAGTAAGCCCAGGATATTCTTCATAGAAAAAGGATGTTTAAGGAAGGACTTTGAAGCAGAAGCTTGGTGTGATGCTCTGAATGTCTTCTAAAGGACTCTCTCTTTCCCTTTCTCCATTCACTGTACAGCAAGAGTACAGATGAAGACAACCTTCACAAATGTCCCCTCTCTCCCCTGTCACTGTTCTTTCTCTGTTCCTCTTTGGGAAGGACCCTGTAGTGTTCTGCCCATACAAACATCTTCTCTGCCAGGCTGTGATAGACAGTTGCATTTTTTGACTCAGGAGCACAAGGAACAGCTTTCCTGACACCTGCAGAGTGAATCATGCAGAAGAAGAGCACACATTTCACAGCTGGATGTTGGCCAAATCACCAAGGTTTGTGCTACAATGTGGTGGTAGTGGTTAAAATAGATGAAATGAAATGAGGAGAGCAGCAGGGAAGGGAGCAAAACTCTGGACAAAGCAGGGCTAATTTTCTTTATGGCTTTGTGTCTCCTAGTGTGTCTTCCACTTGGAAAAGTTTATGGGCCATGAGCTGTAACTGGCCATGACAAAAACAAAACAAAGAAGTGATGCTTATGAGGGTCTAAAGAAACATCTATTTTTGCAGAATTTAGATCTGTAGGGCTTCACATAAAGGACTTCTGGAACAAGAACACCGTTTTTAGCTGTGTTACCTCTTTTGCCCACTGCTCGGTTGACCAGTTGTGCAAGCAGCCATCCCCTGAAAAGGTGGTGTGACCAGGGAGCTTCAGCCACCTGCTCTCGTGGAAACAGCCGTGGCAGTGACAGCAGCCCAGGAACACAGCTGGGATGGATTCACAGCAAGCTTGGAAAGGCTCTCCAGCCTCAGGCCTGGAGTCTGTAGGTGGGCTGCCCCACCCTTTGGCAGCACCAGCATCCTGCCCTTGGCTGTAGAGCTCAGAGCAAAGGCACTCCCAGGCTCTGCAGCTCAGCCAAGCTACAAGAAACAAATGTGCTTCTCCCTTTCTGCCACTGTTACTGTATGGCAAGAACCTGGTAATCTCCAGGTGGCTTCACTGGGCCCCTTTCCCAGCTGGCAAAGCAGCCCTCTGAGAAGGTACCTGCCTGCTGCACTTACCCATCTGATTGGCATCTGAGCAAAGTGCCTCCACTGACTCAAAACTGATGTATTCTTTTTTTTTTTCCTTTTGAGCAAAATGTCTTGATGTGAATCGTTTAACCTCTGTGTCACTCATCAATAATGACGATAAGTGAAACTTGATGAAATGCACGAAGGATTAAACATCACTCCAGGCACACTGAGAGAGGGCGGCGTATCTGGGAGATCTTAAGGAGGGGTGAGAAAATGCATTTTGCTCTGCAGCCCTGAACACCCTGTAGCACCAGCACCAGCTGCGGAGGGTGCTCCACGTGGTGATCCCAATCACACCCTGCAGGCCAGTGAATTTCCCTTGTTTGCTGCCATCCAAGAACCAAACAGGTCTCACCTTGCTTGAGGAGCTCTCAGGAAATGATTGCTTGTCTTAGCAATGTCAGGAGATTTGTCAGAGAATGTGAAAAATGTTTTCAGGGAATAGAAACTGGAGCTGAGCCAGGTGAAGGTTTCTACTTAATTGGAAAAAAAAAAAAATAGATCCCAGCATTTCCATCATTAACTGGAAATAAGTGGGAGCATTTTGAACAAATCAGCAGTGGTCTATGTATTGAAAGCACCAATGACACCAGTGTGTTTGAGAAGCTTTTCTTAGAGATGAGAGCCAGATTTGTGGTCATTGAACACTTCCAAAAAATGGTCTGTATTTGCCCAAATTATAAGGGAAGTTTAAAGTCTGAATGCATTCAAATGCTTTCCCAAATTTTAACATGTACTAATAATACATCAACAACGTTATCCTAAAAACCCTCCAAATCTAAACCATGAATTTACAAGAGCATGGTGCTGAGACATGACTTCTCAAGTAGTCTTGTAAAAAAGTGACATCAAAAAGATTTTCAACTAAACTATTATCTGCACGTTTTTTCAATAATGTTTTAACTGTCATTTATGTTTTTTTAAAAAAGAAAGATTTATTATGCAGAGAGCTGGGCTGGTTTCATCACAGGTGAATCAGTACCAGAAAAAGTTACGTCTCTAAGGAGCTCACATGGAGTTGTTTTCCACTCCTGATCTTACTACAGAGTTGTTCCACATGCAGGAAGTTGGGATTGAGCAGATCTCACAAAAGAAAAAGGTGCAAAATAAAGGGCTGAGGGCCTTTTAGATTAGCATCATCCCTCCTTTTAACTGGAAAAACCACATTTTTAGTGGAGTTTAAAATTATTCCAGGTGACACACAAAATAGTGTACTCTGTTACAATTAGATTAGCTGAGGTAAAACCTCTTTCCCAGGTCTTATTTAAGTGCTGACCAAGTCCTTCAGGCAAAGCACTGGCCCACAGATGTTCCAACAAATTCAGCAGGGCTTAGAAATGGCTTTTTTGTGAGCAGAACTGGTGAACAAAAAAGGTATTTTTCTCCCCTCAGAATAAACCCCAGTGACAGAGAGGAAGAGGTTTATTATTTTAAGATATTTCAAACACCTTTAGTACCACTGAAAAAAATTGACTTTATTTAAAAATAAAAATAGCAGGAGAACCATCAGGGGATTGCAATTGTAAACTAGGACTTGTGTACATGTATCACTGTTCTCTATTCGAGTAAATGAAAAGTACTCAAATTAGGAAAAAAAAATCTCAGATGACCTGGTTTTTTTGTTTGTTTGTTTTTTCTTAAGACAACAAATTTTGAGCCTACCATTTCCCACAGTTAAAGCACAGAACAACAGCAAAACTAGTTCAACCTCTGTCTCACGGAGCAACCTGCTGCTTCCTTTAAGAGTGGGCTGGTTTTTTGAGTTTCCCTACCATATCCTGGAGTTCTTGTTTTGGGGTTGGGTGTTTGGGTTTTTTATTTATAAATTTGAAAATGTTACTTTTCTCTCAGGGGAAACTCCCCCTTTACAAGGCAAATAGCCTTTATCGAAGCTGGCAACCAGGAATGGGAAAAGAACAAACCAGATTAGTTTAGGTCCAGGGCCCAAACAATGCCAGTCACAGGTGTGTGCCCTCAATGGAGAAGTCAGAGCTTTCCTTGCACCTCTGCAACTGTGGAACTCCAGCTCAGAACATGAAATTCTAGTACAGAATGTGGCACCTGTTGAGAAAAGTCTTTTCTTTTTCACTGGAAGTTGTAATGAGAGACATGACCATGAGCATTAAAGAATCACAGAATAATTTAGGTTGGAAAACACCTCAAAGATCATAAAATCCAACCATAAAACTAACACAGCCAAATCCACCACCTAACCACATCCTGAAGCACCACATCTACACTTTTTTTGAACACTTCCAGGGATGGTAATTCCACCATTTCTCTGGAAAGCCTATCCCAATGCTTCACAATCCTTTCAGGGAAGAAATCTTTCCTAATATCCTATCTAAACCTCACATGAAATGCAGCAAAAAGCAGAAAAATAAGCAGGAGCAGGTGAGCTTAGTGACAGAAATGAGAAGCTGCATCCACTGAAGGACCACTGAGATGTGACACAATGTGTGACACCAACCACCTGCAGCCTTCAGAGTGTGCTCAAGGTCACACCCAGAGAAGGACAGCTTGGCATGTGCCCCATGTGTCAGGAAGCAGGAGATGGAGCAAATCAGGGTATAGCCCAGTTATGTGGGACATTTAAAAGACCATTGGAATGTATTGGAGGCACAGTGACTTTGGACAGGTTTTTTTGGCAGCCATAGGAGATTATTTTTTTGTTCTGCAATGTAGCGGATGAGACA
This sequence comes from Drymodes brunneopygia, assembly GCA_013400955.1. Lineage (NCBI taxonomy): Eukaryota > Metazoa > Chordata > Aves > Passeriformes > Petroicidae > Drymodes > Drymodes brunneopygia. The sequence goes on from VZTZ01001710.1 coordinate 805,305, forward strand.
ATGTGGGTACCACTGAAGCTTCATCTCATTTAAAAGTTTATTTTAATGAAGTCACAATAAGGCCTCCAGCTGGAAAGGTTATTTATTAACCTCTTATTTACAAATTGAGCCCTGATTTGAAAATTAAGGCATTGTAATTTAATATTAACCCACATGTCAGAAAATAATGAGACAAACTACAGGGAAAATTGCATTCCATATTGCAAAAGACCCATTTTATTTATAATGACCAGGATTACAAGTCATGCCAACATTGATGGATCATACTTTAAAAATCTTGATAGCTCATTCATTTCTATAATTATATTTATTACAAATTAAATAAGTTGCGGACACCCTTGATATACAAAGAGACAAAATTAATTTGTGAATCAGTATTAATCTGTCATCAAACTAAATGAACTCCCTTTCTGGCAGTCTGCTGAATATAATGTACTGTACCAGACTTTCTGTGATCCTCAGGACATGAAAGCAGTGAAAGTGCAAGTCCAAGCTGTTGAAGGAACACCTCTTCAACTGGATGTATGTGATTTATCAGTATGGCTTTTAAATCAAGAGATTAGACCACAATAGAAAATTTGCCTGACCAACTTCTGGAAAGCAAAACAGAGTCTGATGTTTCCAGTCACATCTGTTCTTTGCCTCTGCAATGTGCAGCTCTTCAGCACTTCTCCTGTGACCCCGATTCCCACATCCCACTGGAAGATGAAAGGCTGGTACATTCCTGCTTCCTTAGCTGGCCATGCAGGTCCTGAGGCCCTGGGGCAAAGCCCTGCCCTGTGGCAGCAGTGAGGTGCTGGTTGGTGCTGGATGTCAGCCTGAGCAGCACGGGGGATGCTTGCTCCCCTCAGCTGAGGGACAAGGGGAATGCTCAGATGCTCCTGGATGAGATTGCAGACCTTAATGCTCAACAACTGCCACTGTGGTGAGCCAAAACCTGTGCCCATCTGCTCAGGGGCTTTGTGACTGGAGACAAGGAGTTCTGCCAGCTTCAGGAGAACTCGGGCTTTCCTCCAAAGGATAAATCTGGAGAGGGAAAAGGAAAAAAAGAAAGGACAAATACTCAGTGCTGCAGGTAAGAGCACATAGTCCCAGTGGACACAAGCAAAGTACAGTAAGATGGGTTGTGGCTGCATGTCCTCTTGTCTACACCATTCCTATCCCAGTGCAGTAATTACGCAGACACTCGGACTCCACACAAGACAACAGCAGGCAAAGACTTTGTGCAGAGATCTTTATTAGCAGCGTCCTTCACCATGCCGTGGTTCCTGTGTAAAGATGACTACCACGCAGTGAAAATTCCTTAAATACCATTACACAGACAGGATATGTCATCATATAAACAGGAAAAAGATTCACCACAGCATTCCCCAATCACCTGGGTTATTGCACAGTTTTTACCTATTATGGTAACAGGTAAACAATACCCTATAAGGTCACAAACCCACAAATCCTCACTCTCAATAGGTCCAGAAGGCCACAAACCCACAATTCTCTCTCTCCCAGCCCATCTCTGGTGACCTGGATGTGCTTCCATGGTCACCTCTGAGCCTAGGGAAGAGACTCTGGCCCTCAAGGCCTGCTCTTCTGTAGCACACATAGTGTACTCCAACACCCAGCATCATCCAGGCTCAGTGCTGACAAACTAATCCTTGGGCTGTTCCTCTTCTAAATAGGACATGACTCATCCTAAGGCAGTGGAAGTGTTGCTTGTCTGTGGAGGAGGAAATCATCCCTGTGTTTATAGACTTATTATTTTTAAATTTCCACTGTATTATCTCACTCCCCTTCCTCTGGAGTTAATCATCATCAACGCCCCTTGAGTTCATCATCTCAAAGGCAAATTTTCAACTCTATCAGGTTGGACCCTATCTAAAACTGGCCAAAACAACTGAACTCTCCTGCCATAACATGCTGATCTCTCCATGTCATTTAGCAGCTAGGATCAACTAATAAAGTGCAAGATGTAGAAATGACATACAGAGATACCTACCCATAACTAAATAACTTTGTAATGAATGAAAGGCCATTTTGAGCTGCTGCCTTAAAGACTAACTCCATCTCCATAAAGAAATATGACTCAAGCAGAGAGAGCCTGCATGTGGCATTAACAAACCCTCTTTGTGTTTCTGTAGGAAAGACTGACACCAAGTGAGTTGTGTGCTTGCGTCATCTTCACCTTATTTTCCTTTAAAACTGATGACTCCACCTCAAAATATTTCTGCAACTTTAGGTCTGCTTGCAGGGAGCAGGTGGGCCCCTTCACCATGAAACAGAGAGCTCAATAGGAGTTTCTGAGCTCAGAAAATTTTCTTAGATTAACTTCAGCTAGAGAACAAGTACAGTACCTGGTTTAGTAATGTAACAGTAATTAATTCTGACTGCTCATAGAGGAAAAACACAGTGTTGCCAGAAGAAATTATTTATACATCTTTATATGACAGTGTTTTTCCATTCACCTTTTTTTGGAGCATTTCCTTCAAAAGACATTAAGACCATACATTACTATTTAAAGAGCTTAATTCAACCCAGGCAATAATGATCCATAAATATTCATGATTTTGTTTTAACATTAAAATAACATCTGTTTCAAAACATCTGCAATCTGTTTTCAATGCTTCAGTAACATTTAAATTAACTGTAACTAATACAATAAACCACTATTAGGGATAATGATAATGAAGGATGCCCTATTAAGAGACATGAACAACACGGAATTGAATGAAAAACAAAACAGGGGGTGGAGGGGAGGAACCCAACGGTCAGATACCAAAGCTCCTTGGAACTTAAATCCACCATGATGGGAGTTTCCTGTGTGCAGGACTATTGTTTAACCATCTCAGCTGCTGTGGGTCTGCTCTGCTTGGGTCTCATTCAAATTTCCACTGCTGGAGCAGTAATTTATGGCGGGGGCAGTGTGACTACTTTTAACACCGGGGTGGAAGGGAGATTCACTCTCTCCAGCTGAGGGGGCTTGCAAAGTGTTTCTGAGCTGGGAGAGCAGCTCACAGTGTGCCCAGGGCTGTCCCAGCCAGATGTGTTTAACAAGCCTGTTAACCTCCCAGCCCGCAGCGCGGTGTCCCCGTCCCCAGCGAGGGCCGACGGCCGGTGACTGCGCTCACGTCTGTGCCCTGCTCCAGGCCACGGGGTTAACCAAAATTATTAACTTCCCCCCAGAAGAGACTATTGTTTTCTGCTGTGATTTCTCCCTGTGGCCAAGGCAGATGACATCACTGCACATCTGTACATCGTTGCAAGGGTGAAGGTGAAGGTCGGGCGTGTGATGGTGCTGGGAAGGAAGGTTCTTATCCTCTGCTGGCAGCTGCCATGGGCTGACACTTGGCACCCACCTCCCTGAGACCCACATGGACCTTGAGCCCACAGCCCCTGGCTGGAAAGTTTTACTTTCATGGAAAGCCTCGGTGGGTCACCAGTCATAAATTAAAAAATTTATTTAAGGGGTTTTGTGGCTTGTTTAGTTTTCTTAAGCCAGCCTTTCCTCTTTACTTCTCCCATTCCCTGACAAAAATCCAGGAGGCGTTTCTAATCCCCTGGACATAATGCAAAAGGCAAAGGAATATAGCAGCTGGTTTTGCTCTTATCTGACGATTTATTTAGAAATAAATTCTATGTTGAAATACATTTTTTTCAGTCAAAACAAAGCCAGGACTTGCCACACATCTGTACAACCTCGATGCAATAAAAGCAGCTGTTTACATTGTCAGAGTGATACCTTTTTACACCAAAATGCCCAGATGAACTAAAGAGACCATTGCATGGGTACAAACAGCTCCAGGAATAGCCCTGGAGGCTGCTCATCCTCGCTGGCCCGAGCACTGCACCCCTGGCACACACCCTGCATCCTGGCTGTGCTCCCAGCCCCTGGCACCGGCTGGGCCAGGTCCTGGCAGGCCACCACGGAGCCGTGCCTCCGGGCCTTTCCAGCAGTGGCAGTAGCCCGTGGAAAACAGAGCATAAATCCAAACCATTTAAAGTGTGATTAAGACTTCCCCTGATTACTGCTCTGCATGGTATTGAATGCTTCGGCTGTCGGTGATTTATTGAAGTAATATATAATATGCTGCATTCAGTTAACAGTCCCCATCAAGCACAATCTAGCTGAATAAAAAAAAAGAGGCTCAGAGAGAGAGAGAGCATGCTTTAAGAGGAAATCTCCCTGGATTTAAAGGAAATTGAAATATGCGCATGGTAATCTGTGTCCAAAGCTTTTAGCACTTTAAAAAGTGCCAGTTGCTAATACCACTGGCTAAAATCAGCATTTTTTCAATCACTAATGGTCCCAGTGCCATCCTCACCCACTCCTTCCTCTCCACCACCACAAACTGGCTCCTTCACCTGCACTACTTTTTCTTTTTTTTTCTTCTTCTTCTTTGTTTTTGTTTTTTTTTGTTTTTTTTTTTAGTTTTATTCCAGAGTGAAGTTTCAGTTTCACATTATTTAGCAAAGGGAAAGCTCTGCCACAGTGGTTTTTTGTATCACCATCAGCACCAAATCAGAGCAAACGAGGTAAAACTGGAGGTAATTGTAGTCTGAAAGGGAATAAACTGGTGCTGCCATTAAAAGGGAAAAAAAAAAAAAGGAAAAAAATAGCAGTATAAGCACTCAGTATAGTTCCAGTGCTTTAGATGCTTCAGCTTTAATAGCAGAAGTAGCTGTTAGTTATGCAGGGAAGAGGTTTGTTTATTTTCATATATGGTACTTAATGTATTACTGCTCCTTTAGGATCTAATTCAACGAGATACCTCCGCAGTGGGCTAATTTTAAGGTGTCATCTTCAATTAACACTGATCTCAAACACAAGCCTTCCAAAATAAGGTGGCTGGCTTAGAAATTATAAGATTATAAATAAAAGGTTTTATTTGACATTTTCTTTTGAGGATCTATGCCTCCAAATTGTTGCGTGCTTTTTTTTCCCCCCCATGAAGGCATAAACTTTGGAAATTAGTTTTTAAAGCCAGCAAGAATGAAAGCAGATACTCCCACAAAAGCACCCTTACTCCACAGGCTGGGGCTTTCACAAAACCCAGATATAATGCCCAGAAATCACAGGCTTTCAGTGCACTACTCAAACTGCAGCAAAACAAAAATGGCACCTGAGAACACCCATGGGGTTGGGTTTGGTTTCCCTTCTTCAGTTTCTAAAGCTGAATAAATAGGCCCAGTACCAACCCTGATAGGGATGATAAGGACTTTGCTTCAGCTCTGATGTTCTTCACAGAAGTCACAGAGCTGTTTTTTGCACTGCAGCAGAGCTGACTTAGTCAGCGTGTGATGGACATCAGTGCCCATGTGCATTTCTCTCTCAGAGAATGGATGGTTCAGGTGATAAGGGACCATTCTTAGCATTGCCCTGGCTTAAGAGCAGGACTTCAGCTCATGTCTTTAGCTGTTCTTCATTCTGGATGCCAGAGAGACATCCTCCATGGGGACTGCCAGGAGACACAGTCAAAGGAACAGGGCTCCTTCCCTCCTGTTAGCTGAGACCTCAAACACACAGAGTTTGGCTGTTGAGCTCTAACATCTCTGAAGTAAACTCTGACAAACAGATCTTTATTTTTCCTGCAGTTAATGTGGGTGCATTTTGATGGGAGCAGCAAAAGTGCAGCCCTGACCTGGGGGCAGGCACATGCCAAGAGCTCAGGTCTTGCTCCAAGGCCCCAGAGCCCTGGAGCTTCTCTGGAAAATGTCTGGAAGAATATTTTAGCCTGGGCATCATATTTTCCCTTAATCTCACTCTAACCAATGCCATCATCATTTTAGCTTGAAACTTTCCAAATTTAACTCAGCCTAAGGCACTGACTGTTGAATGTCTGGCAAAGTTGTAGACTTCTGGCTCTTCAAATGGGAAGATTCAAGGCAGCCTTGCAGAGAGGTGCAGGTCCCAGCTCTGCTGATGAGTTGAAACACCACGTGCCCCCTAAAACCCAGAGAACCATCACCAGCACAGAGCCAGGACATTACAAACCTCAGAAATGCAAAACTATTGCTATTTCTCAGCCCAATAAAGCAAAAAATGCATATGCAATAAATTGCCTTTTTTTGTTGTTTTTTTTCACAGTTTGATTATCCGTCATGATAAGACATTACTTAAAGCAGTGGTGACACTGTCTAATCATTCTTGTGAAATATAGACTTCTCTCTCCTCTTCAGACAGAGCCGACATTAATACACATTTATGCAAAGCAGAGCTGGAGCTGTCAGGGGCTAATCTTTACAAGTATGATAAATGATGTTTATTTTCAGTGATGGAACGAAACACCCGGGCTGACAATAATTGTAATAAAAAGGACAGATCAACTTCTATAAAGTGATTGAATTACCAGTCTATTGCATTAATGCCTGATCTTGGCTCTGTCATAAACCTGCTTTAGGTTACCAACGACTGCACATTAGGAAGCATCCACCTTCAAATCGACACCCTGCCCTTGACCTGTGGCAATGCAGGAGAGTCACTGCTGGATGCAGGTTTGGCCATCCTTACCTAACATTTGTTTACAGTAAAGCAATGTTTCCTCCTCTTAGGCCAAAAAAGCAGCAACCTGTGTCTCTTAAGCCTCTCAAAAAAGTTTCAAAACCTCAGCAGCTGCACACGCCTCCTCCACACACACATATAATGCCTGCACACCCACATGCAGGATTGCCCGTACTGAATTTAGTGCCTGCAGGGCAGGTCAGATTCACCAGCATCCACAGGGACCAACACACTGACTGTGGATCACCAAAATCCCCTCGAAGCAAAGAAATGGAATGAGGTCAACCTTCCCCACCTTCCTGTGCAAATGGATGCTAGCGCCAGATTTTCTGTGACTGCCCTGGCTGTGACACGAAGGAAAAAGAAAAGGAACTTGAAGTCCCTTCATCTATGGGATGACCAAAACCTCTCATGAACAAATGGGTCAATTAATTGCTTTATAATTAACTCCATCATAGGAAGTAAAACAGCTTCAGTTTTCAGAATGGGACAGAGGTTGTAGGAAAAAGAAGGAAAGAGAAAAATAGAATAAAAATGTACAACTATATCTGAGTATGTTGATAAAATATTCATGCATTGAGTGCCCTGTATTTCCCTCCAGCTAGGATTTCTGACATAAGACTAAAAACTGAATAGAAAAGGTGAAATTTGCGTTCATCAACAATCCCTCACAAAACAATATTCTGGAAACACTTCCTTTCAGGTCAACTGAAGTATTTGCTTACATTTTTGGATTATTTATTTTCCATTTCATTATGTTTATATTTAATGTATATTTCATATTTTGAGTATTCCATATTTCTATTCCAGTCCAGATTTGTAGAGTATTATTCTGTTTTGTAATTCATTTTGCATTATTTCATGTAAGAATTTGTACTCTGGTATACATTAGCACACAGTGGTGCTAAAGAGAAAGCATTTGAGACTGAAAACTTGAAATGTGCCATTCTGGCAGCTGACTGCTGACTGCTGTGAATTTATTGAAATGAGTTATTCTGATTTTTTTTCCCTAAACTTAAGTTTGTCCGAATTGACACACTCCCATGGGGATGGCTCAATTTTAGCAGAGCAGCGATTTCTGACAGCAGACACTGAGCAGGAAACTTCCAGCCTTTCTCAGCTGTGTGTATTTGTCAGGATATGAGTGTCTGTGCCCCAGGGCAGGACCCCACTGGGGCTGGGAGCTGGTGACCACAGCTGGGCAGGCAGAGCACAGAGCAGAGCCCACATGATGCTTTCCAACAGCCCTGGCTACCAACCAGCTGATGCTGCAAGGGTGATGATACTCCTGAAGGTCCTAACAGAGAGAGCTATGATTTTGAAACAATATCTTCAAAAAAGTAAATAGAGCTGGTCTAGAGAGTTTGCTGACTTTATTGAAGAGCATCTCCTGCATGTTTTTTTCATAAATAAACTTAATTTCTGCTGGATCTGTTCCTAGCATTGATGTCACAAGGTTTCGGCCTCTGCAGATGTACCTGCAGTGAGGAATGTGATGGTCCAATGTGCAGTGTGGCTCCTGTGTGCAGACCTGGGAACATCTGGGAAGCCAATTTACATGGCAGGTTCCTGGGATGGTCCTTCAGCCTGGGGAGAGAGGAGGATGGTGAGCAGCTGGACTTTCTTATTCAGCTGGTGCCACAAAGGGGGCTCGAGGCTGGAGACAATTCTGATCCATGGATGGACAACACTTACATGAGAGCAAATGTTCCCTGTCCTGCACTGCAAAGGGCAGTAAAAGCTGATACCTCAAGTGCTTTTTTTCTCCCTCCCATATCCACTCTGAGCACTGAGATTGTCTAAATACTTCACTGTTTTAATTATCAAAAGGGGGTTATGTGCATTGGATGTGCATCTCATAAAGAGGGCAGGAACCTCTAAATTACATGATACCTCAATTTTACATGTCACATAACACTATATATTCCACAGGGTGAACTATTGTCAGAGTGAAAATCGACCTCACTGGCAGCTAAAGATTTTTTTTCCCCAGACAGCAGTGAGAAAAGATTCAACACAAAGTCCTGACCATTCAGCACTGCCTGTGTCTACACTTTGATGTCAGAAATGCTTGAGGGCTGAGTCAGAACAGCTTTAGCTGCTTCTGTCATATCCCACACATCAAAAAGACATGTAGGGGTTTGTTGCCCCATCATCCAATAATGTCAGCAAGACACTAGCACCTCAAAGTATTGCTGGAACTCATGAGCCAGCTATGCAAAGTGCACATTTTAGCTAAGAGAAAGAAAAAAGTATTTCTTTTTAAAGTCATGTGTTTGAGATTTTCCTCTATCTGACCTTAGCTCAGTATTTCTGAGTGCACTGCAGAGTGCAGAGAAAGCCCTTGATGGACAAGGGGGCAGGAGCAGCCAGGTTACAGCTCCCACAGCTTTGCCCAAAACAGCCTGACCCACTCACATTCCAAATGTTTCTGGTCCCAACAGACTTGGGTGAGTTTTTCCTGGGAGAAGAGGGAAGGTCTTGCATAAGCTGCTCCCCTAGCACTGATGCAACAACCCTGGAAAAGGGAATCACAGAACCATAGAATACACTGAGTTAGAAGGGGTACATCAGGATCATCAAGTCCAACTCCTGGCCCTGCACAGGACACCCCAAGAATTCCATCAGTGCCTGAGAGCATTGTCAAAACTCTTACTGAACTCAGACAGGCTTGGTGCTGTGGCAACTTGCCTGGGGAGCCTGTTCCAGTACCCAAACACCCTCTGGGTGAAGAACCTTTTCCTAATATCCAACCTAAACCTCTCTGACTCACTTTTCTGCCATTCCCTTGAGTCCTGTGCTTGATCAGGAGGAGACAAAACACAGAAAGCTCCTTCACTGGCACAGACCATGAGAAGGGCAACTCACTGCAGCCCAGAGCAACCGTGTGAGGCTGGGAGAGAGCAGGGCCAGGGCATCAGGGTGTGGGGGCACTTGCTCACAGGCATGGCATGGTGGAGGGGATGTATGGGGCTTTTGCTGGGACTGCCAGAGCAGGGAAAGAGGCTCTGACACTTGAGAGGGTCAAAAAGCAGCACCATCATAAAAACTGTGCAAACAGCAGGAACATCTCTTTAATAAGTCTCCAGACAGATAAATCACAGCCTAAGGAGAGATTGCAGTGCTATTTATTAGTCATTTGTGCATGATTTGCTCACTCCATTGGTAGTGGAATTTCTTTTTTGGGTATTTAATTTTCATCAGAAATGATTTGTGTGCTGCACAGCGGTTCATACTGACACCACTGCCCTGCACAGGCACCTGTAACCAGCCACCTACAGACAGCTCCAGCCTCCAAGGAAAGTGCTGACAGTGACCTCCTAGAGGAGATGCCCCAGTGGTTAAATGCATCAGCTTTCAGGTGTACTTGTCTTATTTTTCAGAGCTCTTAGGTTTCCTTGCATGGCTGAGCAACACCTACCAGGCAGCACACACTCCTCTGAGCTGGGTTCCCTATTTCCAGCCATTTCCACATCCCAGCTTCACACTGGGAAACAACATGCTGGGTGCTAATGGGTGACAAGGCACAGAATGAGAGTTAAAAGGCTGGTGTAGAGGAAGGCAGAAATCTTTAAACACAAACAAATGACTTTCTAGAAGACTGGTTAAATACCACCACAGTTTGTACCTGATCTTAATCCAAGGGGTTAGGTCAAAGCTGAATTTTCTCCCTGTATGTAACACCCAGCAATAAAACAGTGACATTGTTTTATGTTTTATTTTAAAATGACAGTGCAGAAGCTCTAGAGCAATTTTGGTTGTACAGGACAGATCTTGCTATTTGATGGTCCTCCAGAGCAAATATTCCCAGGTTTTTTTGAGAAATAATTAGCTGTGTCTCAGAGATACTCATTGTGGGACTTGATGGTTGGTTTGACAGTATATTTCTGAGCAATTTTTACATTCCCACTAGCAAGAGGTAGCAAAGCAAGATCTTGCACGGTTGCCAGAAGTTTTCAAGCTCTCTAGGATTGGCAACAGCAAAGACTACCTGGAATGGTTTAACTTACTTACAAACTAAAAATTATCTCTCTTTCTTGTTTTTCTGATAGTTCAAGATATTCACTCCTTCCTTCAAAGACCCCATTTCTCAGAAGCAGCTCTTAACCAAAAGGTTTGGACTTTGGAAGCTGTTATCTGAGAAGCAAGAGGAACGCCAGAGTAAGGCTCTGCCCTCACGTAAAATCCACTTTTAACCTTACTCAGAGACACAGAGAAATTCAGTCCCCAGTCTACTCCCTGCCCAAGTCCTTGAACTTGCAAGAAAGACTAGCAGATGTTCATTAGTGCATTAGTAACCAGAGAATTGGAGGCACTTGTCAACTCTGTGTGTGATGAATAAATGCTGGAAAGTTTCTGCTGGGGAACAGTGCTGGTTTGGGGCCAACTGGATGCACTCAGAAAAAGTGAGGGGTGGGGGAGTTTTGACCAACAGTTCCACTTTGTTGCTCCTGTTATTAGTTTTAATTTTAAGTGTGAGCTGCCAAACACCTGAGGGAATCTACCCCCTACCTGAACTTTAGAAATAGCAAATATTTGGGTGAGATTAATGATCTTTTCAAGGTTTAATAAGGATTTGGCTGCTCGTGGGTGTGTCTATAAGATCCTCCTGCTCCCTGGCACCACAAGAGCCTGGCTGGACGTCACAGTGACCCCACAGAGCAAGGGCCAAGGAGAGCAAAGCTCACATGGGAGCACTGCAAGCACCAACATCTCACAAGATCATAACATGCTTTCCAAACTTGTCTTCAGACTTGTGTTTACCTGGCAAGTCTAGGATGTTTTCCTTCCCTGCAAATACCCCTCCAGAGCCTGAGCTCACCACCAAACCCTCCAAAACCCAGCAAATATCTCCTACCCCTGGGTGACTGTCACTCACACAAAGCAGTCCCTTTTTAAAGGGAAGTTACTTTCCTCAGCATTGAACTATGATGAGGGCTGGGACTGCAAACAAGGTAACACTGCAAAGAAAACTTCTGAGCTGTGCAAGGAAACAAAGGCTTGGTGGTGGAGGAACTGCTTCACTTCAAAAAACTCAAATATTTAAGCACTTCTTGGTAAAGTAATTTAAAAATGCAACACTGGCCTAGGAGGAGGAGGAAAGCCAGTGCTTCTCCCCAGGCAGCTGTGTGAGCCAGAGCTCTGTCTGTATGTGGGAGTGAGTAGCTCTGTGCAGTCTGTTAGCAGAAAAACAACAGAAAGTGATCTGCTGGAAGCTGTCTCCACACACAGGCACGCACACAGAGCTTTGATACGCGGGTCTGACTCAATAATAGCTGGCAAACACAAGGGTGGAAGGTGCTTGAGAACGATGCTTGACAAAACTGCACCCCACAAAAGAGAGCTTGGCTTCCCAGAGTAAAATAAAGCAGATAGTGGCCACATCTGGATTTCTTCTCACTCTCACATCACTCTGCATTTCCTGCTCAGAACTGGGATCTCCCCGAGAGACGCTTTTTTTGTGGTATTTCTAGCTGGGACTGGACGCACCACAAATCTCCTGAGAAGGTCTTTCCTTCCAAGATTCATGAGCTGGAGGCTCATGAAGCACAGATAGTTCAGGGAAGTGATTGACTGTGTGGATGGTTTCCAAGCTCTCAGACTTTTGGGGGGTCCAGTAGCACTCACAGTGACAGAGGATCCCCTCTCACCCCCTTCCCACCAGCATGGACACTTGACATCACAACTGCCTGGAAAGCTCCTTACTCCAAAACATTACAAGGGAGACAAGAAGTCCTGCTGTGTCAGAGCAGGCAGGATTTGAAGAGCAGCCTGGCTGCTTCAAGGCCATGCAGCAGGAACCTCAACACTGCTGGTAATGCACCAAGAGCAGAGGGACACCACCAAATCACCCACCTGCTGATTTCCCTTTCCAGGGGACACCGGCTTTGCTCTGTGCTGGGAGTAAAGGTGAGTAAAGTCCACTGGGAGCCTCAGACCTTCCCATGCAGGAAAAAATCCCTCAGGTCAACACCACATCTCCAGTCAATTCTTGTCCAATCTACCTCCATAGCACACAAACTCCTCTCTGTTGGTCTCTGTTTTCTGAAAAGGTACAAAACAAGCACTTTCAAAAGCACTTAGTTGATTGTGGTATACTTAGGATCTCAGACACCCACCCATAAAAACAAGAGGGAGAGAGCAGCAGCAGTATTTCCCAGCTTCCCTGGGATCTTGTGAAAATTAATGAATTAAAGAACAAAGTGCATCAAGATTCTCCATAGGAAAAGCAAGTTAAGTCAGTGTGGCACTAAGGAGAAGTGTATTTCAACCCAAGGCTTGTTTATTCCATACTGTTCCTGTCCAAGGGAGATTTGAAGGTTCAAATTAAAGCAGAATAAATGCATCTCCCTCTGTGCTCAGAGGGGACTGCTCAGCATGTGGGCATTTAGGAATGCTCCCAGAACAGGAGGTTTGGAAACCATTGTGAAAACTGTGCTCAAGAAGAAGGGAAACTACTGAATTCCCCAAGGAGCCTTTACTGCCAACCACTCAGAGTTCTCCTTGTGGACAGAGTCTGGTGGTTTCAGACTTCTCTGCTCTTTGACCCAAATGCAAAGACTGGACTGAAGGGGCTCAGCCACCAGGTGACAAATGTGTCCCTCCGCTGCCTTGCTCCACTGTGGCTTCAGGGTAGCTCACACTGAGCCCCCCAAACCCAGCAGGCACCTCCTGGCACAAACCTCCTGCAGGGTTAGGGGTAGAGACCCCTTTGTTCCATAATCCCACTCCTCAAGCACACAACCCTCCTTCCTTCCACTTGAGCATCCTTCAAACCTGAAGGCTTGTATCTCTGCCTGTCCTGGAGGAAATCTCACTCTAACAGTGTGTTTTGGCACAGTCTGCACTGGCCAGGGTCACATCACATGGGGGCTGTGGTTTCATATTTTAGCACAGGACAATGGGGCTTCCAGGACCTCTCCTTTTCACATGAGGCAGCCACTATTCCAGAAGTGTGGAGCCAGCTGGGAGCTGAATGCCCTCCAGTTCACTCTGCAGCATCATGCTGCATGTTTATTTTCCTTACGGACCCACGAGATGCATATTCCTGAAAGGGGACCTTTCTCTCCAGGCAAGTTAATACACTGTGTTCGGGCCTCCTTTGACTGACAAAAAAAAGCACCTAAAATTCAGGTCCACCATTTCTTAGGCTCTATTAGGGAATGTTTATCATTATCATGAGCCTATCTGAAGAAAAGTGAGCTATTTCTATTTAAACACTTATCCTAGACAACTCAGCACAGGACACACTGCCTCTAAATCCTCATGCCATAAAAACAACCACCTCAGGGCTGCAGGAACCTTCTAAAGTTATTGCAGGTACCTTCAGACTGAAAGGCATTACTGGTACTTTCAGCTGGGCCAGACCTTTTGTCATACCCCGTCCCAGTAAAGACTGGTGTGCTTAGGAAACTGTTATGAGCCAGTGCTGGGATCACAAGGCCTCCAGGATGAAAGCAGCCCTGACTGCTGAGCTGCACAGCTTCCATTCACCCAGTTAGCCCAGAAGAGCCAGACAGAGTCCCTGCTTTCATGCCATCACATTCAGCTCATCCATCTCGACTTCAGATAATTCAAAGGAACATAGCCAGCACTTCCACCCTCCTCTGAATTACAGGGGTGTGCAAATATAAATCCAGGCAGGACGTTTGAGTGATGGGATCCTGACACACCCCCAGTCTGCAGCACCTGTCACCCTTCATCCTTTGAACTATTATTTTAGATAGTGCAAAAAATTCCTAAGGTGAAATGCGATCCTCCAGAGTCAGGGAAGAGCATGGAATGCTGGGGCTGGTGCCTCACTCCCTGCCTCAACACCTCACTGAGTGTCCAGCTCCCACAAAGAATCTTGCAAAGCACAAACTAAAGCAAGCAGGTCCTGACAATAAAGCCAGTCTTTGGTCTAGCAGGAGCCAAGTGTTCTGGGTGCTGATCTGTGATTGTTTTATCACTTTGCCTGGAGCCTGAACCTCAAGGAAGATTAGGATAATGGGAAAGAGCACATGGAAGATGTGTGCAAGGGGTAGAGCTAAGATCAGGAAATACTGATGCAGGTGTGGGAGTGGGCTTCAGATATGCAATAAACTATAGTCAAAATTAAAAACACTTTTCCTACCCAGGGTGTATTGCACAAGAAGTCAGGGACATCAAGTGCAGCAAAAAAGAGATTCAACTTAGACAGCAAGAAAATCTCTGTAAAGGTAAGGGTAATGCAGACTGGGGGCAAGTTGCAGAATTCCCTCATTAGAGCAATTTAAGCACTGGTCAGTTGAATAAACACCAGTCTAGAAAGAGCCAGGTGGTTTTGATCCTGACTCCAGGTGTGACTTCTTTAAGCCACTTCCACTCCTGTGACCTTCCAGGGTGTGTGAAAGAAGCTCAGGCACACCAGTCACCCGGGGCAGCTGTGAATCCCAGCCCTGGGCTGTTGCTGGGAGGATTGAAGATCTCAGTAGGAAACCTTTGAGGTGTCAGGGCTCCTCCTGCCAACATTTTTGTCCCTCTGTCCAGGCTGGGCATGAATCCCGCCTTGGAATAAACTCCTGCACCTGGCTAAAACTGCTGTCAATTAAGATGTGTTTGACTTGTGGGAGGGAAAAAATCAGGGAGATACAGGGAGTTAACATCAGTGGGAAACACTGAAGGTACTGTCAGTGCTATGCAGGCAGTGCAGGTTTGTGGGCAAGGCTCACCAGCTCGGTGACGGGCTGTGGTGATGCTGGACTAGCATGTGGTAGATGCAATCAGCATGAACACTTCCCCTGCTCCCCTCTTTCTTTTATTAGATACAGCCCAATTCAGACCATATTCCCAAAGACCAACCAGTAAAGGGTCATAAAATATCCACAGATGTCACAAAAGTGTGCCACCAGTGCCTGGCACAGCAGTGGCTGGTGATGAGCAGGACCCGGTGTTTGCTGGGTGGCACCCGTGCCCTGCTCAGCACCCTGTCCCCCCTCACCTCTCCCCAGCCCTCTGCACCCCTCTTGCATTTGGGTCTGCTGGAGTCTTGGCTAAAACAGAAGTCTTTGGTTTTATACAACCCCCCTTCCTTCTTGCTCAGCTGTGAGAAGCCGGAGCACTTTCAGCCAAGCTCTTCTCTACCACCTAGTGGGAAACAGAACTTTTCCTGTCACGATGAGCACAGATCAGAGCGGGATCTCTGGCGTGATCCTGAGCAAGCCCTTTGCAGCCCACACTCACTGGGGGTATCCCAGTGTCCCCAAAGGCCAGAGCAGCCCCAGAAATGGTTTCTTTCCTGACTCTCAGCAGCACCCTGGCTTAGGGGCCAGAAAGACTTGTTGGGAGAAGGTGTCCCCTCCATTACTCACTATTTCTAGTGCAATTACACACTGTCCCAGCCTATTTTCCAGCCAATCACCAAGAAAAAGGGCACCTAAATTTGCATCATCTCAATGCCTCTCAATGCAACACTCACATACACATATAAATAAAGCTGAATTTTCCTCTTGTGCATAAATTCCCCACATTTTCCTGCCTCCGTGACCCCAGACAAGGTTTGGGCACGAACCACAAGACCCCGAGCAGCCTCCGGAGCTGACCCCACAGCACCTGAGCTCCAGCCGTGGGCGTTCGGCCCCGTGGCGATGCTTGGAGGAGCGGGGCTCTGGCCAAACTCCAGCACAGGTAATTGCAGTCTGTGCACTTAAATTCCTCCTGCAGATGCAGCCGCCTTCATTTCCTGCCCTAAACTGTGGGGTAGTGTTGCAGCGTGCTGTTAAACAGCTGCCGTGGCTGCCCAGAGGGGCTGTGTTTCGGCAGTGACTGGGTTTGGCACGCTCCAAGGATGGGGAGAGAGCACCAAGGGCACTGCCTTGGGCTGTGCTTGCCTCCCCGCCTCCCCACCGTGCTTCAGGCTCTCTCTGCTCGTTCTCACACGGCCAAAATCCGGACAACACCTTCCCCTTTTCTGGTAAGCAGGCGCCCATGGGGAAAGCTGGGCTTTGCTCCAGCAGCTGCCGAATGGGAGGAGGCAAAGGGTTAATGTGGGAGCAGCGAGGGAGGGTTCTCCTGGCAAACTGGGGACCCCTGCCAGTTTTATGGGAAGGGCTCGTGGGGGCGGAGGGACGCGGCGGGGGAAGAGAATTTGCTTTATGGCTTTGACAGGAACTCCCATCATGGTATAATTATGGAAGCGAGAAGTCTGTGTGTAATGAAGACCATATGCCGTGTTAAAACACACATGCACAAATATTAGGCTCCCGTGAGGCCTGCGGGGGAGCTGGGGAGGGGATCAGGAAGGGGTGGGGGACCCAGCCCTCCCCCCAGTTCTTCTTACAGATCTTCCATCCAGCCCAGCCACAGCCAGGGCAGCGGGGATGTGGAGCAGCTGAGGAGTCCAGTGCAGCCAAACACGGCTTGTTTGGGGTAAGAAACATCCGGTTTAAATAACAGTGAGTGGAAGGAAGAACCTCGATGCCAAAAAAATGGGGTTTCACCCTGCATTGCTTCAGACAACCTGAGAGCAAGGTTTCTTTCAGCAACGGTTTTTCTCCAGCTCCTGCTACGATTTTTCCCTTTCCTTTCAAGCTATGCCCTCACTGCTCTTCCCTCAGTGGAAAACATCTGCACACAGCTGCCTGTGGAGGCAACCAGCACTCCTCCTTGCCTGATCCAGCTGTGCCCGTGGGAGCAGCGGGAGCCACGCGACATCCCCAGCCAGCCCCTGGGCTGGGGAAGATGATTCAGCAAGCACCAAGGCCACCCAGCTGCTGTTTGAAGTCCCCATGCCATCCTCTCCATCACCCCGCCTGCGCTTTATAACATGAAGCTTTCTTGGCTGTAGCATATTAATCTCTCCTCTCCTGATCTCACATGTCTTCTGCTTCACATCTCCCACTCTTGTCTTTATGGGTCCTTTTGGCTTCTTTGAGGCTGTTTCTTCCTTTGCTGGTCACACACTTCCAGGATTACTTCGCTGCTCCCTTTCTGCATCTGTCACCCTGCAAGTCCCTGTGACCCCGGTGCCCAGCAGCACACACTCACCTCAGCACGCTCAGCTACCCCCCACATCCCTCAGGGAGCCATTCTCCCTGTTAACCATCATATGGATGGGCAGAAGTTGTCCTTCACAAGTCTTAAATCCACTTACTACATCCATTCCCCACCAACGCTTGTCCATCCTTTTCCCTGCTGACAGCACAGACTCTGTCCTGGAGCAGATGATCCTGATTTTCCTCACTCTGGACCGTTTTCTCCCTGCTGGTGGTGACTTAACTGGGAGTCCCTGGCAGCCAGCCTAGTTTGTTCTTCCAGCTATTTTGCCAGCAAAACAGGAGCTGCTGCTGTTGTGTACTAAGGCTGGAGGTGAGAGCTGTGCAGGAGGTGCTGTGGGCAGCAATGCTGCTCTCCTTGCCAAGCAGCATCAAGGGTGTCCAGCTGCAGGTCTGGCTGGGGTAAGCAGGGGAGTGCAAGGCTATGGGAAAGCAAAACTGATTAGCTCAACATAAGTGCTCCTTGCATCAAAGGAGGGAAAAACACATCCCTCTGCTTCTCTGGTAGAAAAGAGAGGTGACAGGAAAAATCCCATTCCCTGCAGAAGAAATACCAAATGCAGCAGGGGATTATTTCAGCTGGTTTCACTGGGACTGGCAACGTGCAGAAGAGAGCCCATAATTTGTATTTGCTTTCACAGAGCCCCCATATAAAATACTCTTTTCATTCATCTATACATATAGTATTTTCTGTCCTCCTAAAAAAAAAGTAGCTGCTTTCCACCACCCATAGATGCACTACAGACACAGGGAAGCACAACTCCCACAGCATTGCAGGGCAGTATTAGAAGGTCATCCACTCCAGGAGGGAAGAGCCTGCATTTCCCAGGCATGAAAAGGGAGTCCCTCCAAGACTGCAGCACAGAAAATGCCTAGATGACCGCTGCTGCCAAATGCATGCTCATTTTAGGATGTATCTGTCCTCCTCACTTTATCAGTCTAAGTTCTTACTGCACTTTTCCTGCTTGCATCTGCTCTGAGGCAAAGCAATCATGAACATTCAGTGTCAGGAGCAGAATTTTTTAATTGTTGCTCTGATTAAAAGTATCCCTGACCACAGTGGTTAAAAGTTGCTGGTACTCAGGGCTCATCCTCCTCAATGCTCACCACCCACATGCAGCAAATCCTCCCCTCTGATGAGAGCAGAGCCATCCCCAGGCAGGTCCATCCAGCCCAGCTGTGACACCGTGAATTTTCCAGGGTTTTCGCAAACTTTTACATCCATCCTTCCAGGGGAGAACTGTCACAGGGAGGTGAGTCACAGGTGTGGTGCCACGGCCTCCCTCCCCTGGGGACAGCAGGGCGAGGAGCAGCCTCTCCTCTTGCAGTGTCTGCTGCGATCCGCGATTCCCGTCATGCACAGTGTGTCATTTCCCATGAGTGCCTGCCTGTTCCTGCCATCTGCCATGATTTATAGAAAATGGGCAGTGATTAATAGCCCAGTCAATGCCGAGTGAAGCCATTTTCTTTCATTTACCTGCTCCCTGACCTCCCCGCACAGTCCCAGACACGGGCTGGGAAAGTATATTAATCATGCACTTAAAATATATTTAAAAGGGGAGATTGGCTGGGAGCTCGGTGGTATTTATGGAGTCATTTTCTACAGAGGATGCAAGCTAATTGCCAGATAAAACAAATGGGCTCTTTGAAATGGAAATGAGTCACTTGGAGGTACTCAATGTTTGGTCCTTGAGTGATGCCCCAAACCCACACTCCTCCTAGGGCTCTCTGTCACCTACCTGAGTCCAAGTCCAGTGGCAGCTGCAGCTCTCAGACAAAAAGGATGGGGGATGCCACACCAGCCCAAAGTGTGAGCATGGTGCTAAGAGATCTTTGGCATCAGAGAGGTCTGTGCTCCCACTATAGCATGGTCTCAGCACTGGGGCAGGGGGCTGCGGGGGTACTGAGAGATCCTGCCAGGTTACAGCCCACTGAAGAGTTCCTGCAACAGAGCAAGGCTGTTTGGGGAAAAGACTGATTTCTTACAACATGAGTGGTAGAGCACATGGTGGCATTTGGCCCCTCTCTGGACCCACAATGTTAACAGCCAGTAGGCAAGTTCCAGACCATCTCCCCAGACACAAGGCAGGTCCTCTACACCATCTTTATGAGCTCCAAGCAGCAGGACTGGGACTCCTCATCCCTCAGCAGAACCAGATAACTTTTTGGGGCCTAAACATTAGTGTCTCTTGCTTCCCCAATCTCAGAACAAGAGCTCGTGTTCGCCTCTATGCTCTGTGGCACAGAGCCATGATGCCACATCTGGAGTGGCACCCTGCAGAATCACAGAGTGGGTGAGGCTGGAAGGGAGCCCAATGGGTCACCTGGTCCAACCTCCCCGCTCAAGCAAGGCCACCCTACAGCCCATGGCACAGAACCGTGTCCAGACAGTTCTGGAATGCCTCCAGTGAGGGAGACTCCACAAACTCTCTGCACAACCTGTTCCAGTGCTCGGGCACTGCACAGTGAGGAAGTTCTTGCTTGTGTTCAGGTGGAACCTCATTTCCCTTCCTTGTGCTGTAGCCTTGGGACAGCACCATGTCCTGTCGGGTTTTGCATGACCTCCCAGAAAATGCCACTGTGCCATGGGCCCCTAAGGACAGCTGGGGTTGATAGCAATAAAAAGAAAACCCCCCGTCAAGCCAAACAAAATTACTGAATTATTCTCATCAGCCAGAGACCAAAGGTTTGTTGACAACTTAATTAATGAATTTTTGGCCACATGCAACAGACTAATTATCAAAGCAAACATTAATCTCTTTTTAGGCACATCAAAGTATTGAGAGCACAAAATATTTACATGAGTCTCAGATAAAATTCTTTGCACTAATTCTAACATAATTAAAATTATGTTGGGGCTAAGGTAATTATGAAAGGTGCTTATGTGGCATAAAAAGGTAATACAAGACATTGCTTATTTTTACCTAGAGTCAATCAGCAAAATTCTCAAACAAATGTAATGTCTATTAAATGCATTTTCAAGGGTTAGAAAACAGCACCACTTTTGAGCTCAGTTAAGGCATTTTAAATGGCCCACTAAGGCTGGATGAGATAAGCACCTACATTATTTGTACTATCTGAGCTTTTCCCAGCAATAACTAGACTTGAGTAAAACTGGTGAGTTTTAAAAGGACCTTGCAGCATTTCCAGCTCTCTCTGTGCAATAAGTGACGGTTTGCTTTTCTTTCCTTCAAAGTGCTGATCTGAATTTTATGACTGAGAGGTGGAGCAGACTGAGTCAACCCATTATTTCCTAAGGGATGCCCTTCCCAAGAAAGGAAAAGAGAGAAGAGCAGGAGGGAAAGGGACCTGCATGAGAAAGAGACCTTTGCTCTGGAGGGGGACACACTATGACACAAAGCCAAAATGGCTTTCCCAGAAATCCCCAGGGCTGTAGAAACGACCTGGCCACAGTGAGCTCAGCACCTGCTGCACCTGTCACCAAACAACTGCCTGCAGTGCACCAACTGAGCCCCTTCATGAGAAAATGACCACAAGGCAAGGTCATTCCCAGGTCCCACCTGCCATCTGTGCTGAGAGTCACTTCTACTGTCACAGGAGGTGACCTACTTTCAGGGAGCAGGTCCCAGAGATGTTACCGTGCATCCCCCACCATGTCCTGCTGTCCCTGGGACCAGCACACCTGCACTGCTGTGACCCAGGGTCTCGTGGTGTGGGCCATGCAGAGTCCACGGTGACCCAGAAAATCCTTCAGCTGATGAGCTGAGAAGGCAAGCTGCCTGGATGCAAAAAAAAAAAAAAAAAAAANAATCTGCCTTAGATCTGCATCACAGAAGGCAAAGACATGGCTCCAGAGGTCCCTGACATGCTTCCTCCCTGATGTGCTTGTGCCTGTCTGCCTGATGCTCTGACCCATCAGGATGAATCTCCAGCCCTGGAGGTGAACAGCTTGTCACTGCATGCTGGCACTCACTCCCCTTAGGAAGCTGTTAACTCTTCTCACTGGTGTGTGATCTTCCTGCCCTGCCCACCAGTGGTGGGCACAGGGGGAAACCTTCATGGCCACAGCAGCCTTGTTGATCTCATGGGCATCTCCCAGCATGTCCATCTGGCTCCTAATCCCCCTCTGGATCCACAACTAGGAGGGTCACCTCCCTGTGGGTTGTACTGGGCTAGAGCCTTCAGCAGCTGTTAAAACTGCCCATTCTTGACAAAGCATGGAGCTCAGCTCCCTGCTGTCCCACACACCAGGTAAGCCAGCAGCAAGGCCACAGGGAGCTGTGCTACAGCACTGTTCAGTGGCTGCCCCCAGTGCCAACACCATCCCCGCTGCAGATGTCAGGGCACATGTTCCTGTTTTGCCAGCTACTAAAATCAGCTCCTTTCCATGGCCTTTGGAGACATTTGCTGGAGGAAAGGCTGCCTTTGAACAGATTTCTGCCTAGGTTTCACTTCATTAATCAAATCATTTCTTGGCACAAAGCACCGAGGACTTGCTGGGGGTGCAAGGCCAGAGGGAGAGGTCATGTCGAGTGGCTCCAAGGGGCTGCCCAGTGTCACTCCCACAGACACACAGCTTTGAGGAAATTGCTAAGCTTTCAGCTTGGTTTGCAGACTTAAAAAAATTATCAGGTAAGTTTGAAGCAACAACAAAAAAAAAACTCTTCCAGTATCAACTGGTGTTACTATGCAAAAGACAACGAACTTTTCACCAAGAAAAAGAGAGCAACATCACATCTCAAGGTCCTCAAAAAGTGACAGAGCTATAGAGGGACTGTCTGGATTTCTTCCATGTTGGTGGGGCTTAGCCTGGAGTTACTCAGGAGACAAGCCCTGCTGTTTGGCCATATGAGTAACCAGCCAGCAAATTGCCCTGATGAATCTGAGGGTGGGACAGGAGAAAGCCTGGTCATTAAATCTGTGTGCAGGAGAGAGCTGTAACAGCCTTTCCTCACCCTGACTCTCTGGCCAAACAATTTTGGCATTTGTTCAGCATTTGAGTAGTGAAGCCAAGTCTGAACACTTGACAGACTCCAGTGCAGTGCTGCTCCTCAAAGTCCAATTGCCCAAAAGACAGCTCTCACGTTCCTCAAGTTTCTGAGCAGCTTTGTGTTTGGGGTTTTCTTAAAACCTTCAAAGCTCCTACAGGATTAGTGCTTGGCTTAACCTCTGGCAGAATTGACAGAGGCTTTAGGAGCTGGAAAGATTTTAGGGCTTTGTCCTTGGCCTCTCAGCAGAGGCCAAAACCTTTATATTCAGGTCACCTTCCAGCCACAGAGTTGCTGGGGGTGCTCTCCAGTAAGAGCCTGCAGAGAGAGGAGAGGAGCAGTGTGCAGATGTTGCCCTCAACATCTGGAGCAGCTGAGGTAAAAATACAGCTGCAGAGGCAGGCAAGCTTTTGAAGTTCAGGGAAAACCAGAAAACATTAGCTAGGGGAATGGCAGGCTACAGGCTGGAACAAATATCTTCTGCCCAGGTTGCTGTCAACAAAAAGGCATGGTAATTTTCATTAGTTGACCAAAGACATTGCTGATAGCTGTTCAGCACACTGCTTTTGAGCTGCTTGCAATAGGAAGGCCCTTACTGTGGTAACTGAGCGGCTCCACATAGCTTTTAGGGGTTTTTTCCCCCTGACAAAACTCTCTCAAGATTAAGGGGTGTTAGCCCCATTTTAGTGATAGGAAACAGAGAGAGCTCAGGTGTCTAAAGGGTTTTTAGCACTGGCATAGAGGAAATTACTCAGCATCTGTGGAAAAGGTGCATGGAAAATCCCCTGTATTTTAAGTTACATAACTCCAAAATCTGGACCAGAGCACGGAGAGGGGTAATTTTAAAATGAATGTTTGTAATCTTGTCAACATTATCTTTTCAATATAAAAAAGATTAGGAATTTAACAGACTCCTGACATTTTCTCAGTATCTAACAGGGAAGTGATCTGAAAATCTGGTGGGAGAAGGGTTTGTGAAAAAATGAAATTTAAGAAAAAATAAATACATGAACATTTTTCACTTCATAGGTACAAAGACTTTTGGTGTTTTCTCAGAGGAAAACAATCTCACCTTATTCCCAAATTATCACTCCCATCACCCTGAAAATCATGGGATTTGTTTATTTGACTAATAACTACAAGGCTGCAAACTGGGGGAGAAGAAGGTCTGGTTCCAGCCTCTACACCAGTCCCTGCCACCAGCTGCCCCCCTTTTGAGGCCATACATGAAAAAAAGGAGTCGGGGGGGCTTCCCAACAGGGTTGGACCAGACGCTCCATCTCCAAGTCCCAGGCAAAGTCCCAGGGTAATAATCAGCCATCTGCAGGTTCTGAGGATGCCCTGGACCTCCTTATGTCCAGTCTTCCTCAGAGCCACACCAAAAAGCTGATCACACCAAAAGCTGCCGTGGGAAGGATCGCGTAGGGCTGCGAGCAAGACTTGGGCTTTTTCTTCCGACTGAACCAAACCTAAAACTCTTCTGCCTGCTGCAGAACAAAAGTAAGGATCTTTATTCACAATTCCTTAAGCCCCTGGTGGTGAGCAAGCGAACCTAAGGTTAATCCTTGTTGCAGGGAGGGAAAGCCCCGCAGCCGCGCTCCGGGATGCGACCGGCGACAGCAGATGGAGCTGCGCGACCGCGAGTGGGACCCGGCACAGCCCCGGCTGCGGAGAGAGAGACCTCTGGGGCTTAAGGGGAGCTGGGAAATTCCTGCTCAATGCCGCCTTTTGAAGGTCTCCTTCCTTGTCACAAAGCAAGAAAGAGAAATGTTTGTGTCTTAACGAGGTGCGGAGAGGGCAGAACCAGCTGGTTTTTGCAGAAAAGACGGATGCTCTGAGGTTGGGATGTGGCATTCAGCTCCTGACCCCACTGCCACCACAGACTTCATCTGCAGCCTTGCCTGCATCACTCAGGGAGACACCGTTTTCCAGGGAACTCGGGTAATTGCCAAGCAAATGGACTCTGGAGCATCCCAGCCCCGACTCCCCCAGTGCCCCTGGCAGCCCCCCAGGATACCCACCATCCTAACAGCCCCTGCAGAAGCTTTCAAAGGTCAGAAATGCCCTTCTGCTTGTAACCAAAAGGTAAAGCCACAGCTTACCCAGGGAATTTGGGGGTTCTTGGGGACTGCCCCCCAGGGCATACTTAGTTTGCCAGCTGTGGGCCCCCTGAACAAAGAGCTCTGGTGCTGGCCCCAGTGCGTGTTCAGTGTCCCCAGAGGTGCTTCTCTAGACACGTTGCTTTGGTAGGTTATAAAACTCCCTCACAAAGTACGTGATTACAATTAACTGAGGTTTTATAGATCTGGAGTGCTCTTTGATAGTGTTTGGCTCACAGGAAAGAAGGAGAAAACGACAGATGCAAGTGTGGCCAGGCTGACCTTGCAACAGATTCATTCATCCCCCCCTCACCATTTGCTCAACACACCAGCACTGCACCTTGTGAGAAATTTTATAGAAGAATAAAGCAATAACCGAAGTGTAATAAGCTCACACACAGCCCTCCTTAGCTTAATTTTTAACTGTGAGAGTGACAATCAACCAGCAGAACAAAACATCTGTGGGGAGTGGATGAATTTGACATGGTCAATGATCAGCTCCACGTCCTCCTGTGGGATTTTTCAGGGAGGGCAATCTCAGTTTCTGGGGCAAACCTGGCTGACAGCCCGGTGTCTGACATGGGCATACCTAAAACATTTTTAAAAGAAGCCCATTTGAAGATAAGCTGCATGCTTCTGCAATGACTGCAGTGCAGTCACATGTACACTATGCTGAGCTATCACACCATCCTAAGAGCCTCAGTGCAGGGCTGGGTCCCACCCTCAGCTATCACAGCAGCCCTGCACACCCTGGCAGGCTGGGATGAAGCTGTTCTTCAGGCCAGGCCCAGGCCATCCCAATTATCATCTAATTTATGGGCTCAGGGCAGCCGAAATGGGAGAAGGTTTTTGCTCCAGGCACATGTGAGCCAACATAGGATTGCAATGGCTCTTTCTCACATTCACATCTCTGGAGCGCTTCTGCCACACAGTAACAGTAGGGAACTGGCTGTTTTCTCCATGAGCATAACCACAGCCTGGCATTGCACGAAACATGTAGGAACAAAAATAAAAGCGTGTTCTAACCATGTTGCAGCTATTGTTCTTCCACAGGATTTTCATCTCGTGGCAATTTCTGAGGGAGTTGAAGTCTTTGTGGTTTCTTGCATTTGGGGGGAAAAAGAAGATCAAAGCACAACACCCTCTGAGATTTGGCCTGGGCGACACTGTCCCCAGATGACTTGGTGTCGTGTGACATTGTATCCTGCAAAACATGCTCTAACAAGGCACAACACACAAGTGGCTCAGTGCTGGCTGCCCCACCAAGGGGATGAGAAGCAGGACAAGGTGGGTGCAGGCACCTGAGCCCTCAGGGGTGTGGTGGAATGGACAGCTGTGTCCTGAGTGAAGGCAGCACAATATCCTAAAAAGTCCATCCCTTTGAGACTTCTACCCTGCTGTATCCCAGTACCATCTGCCCTGGAACAGGCAATCCCTTCACACCCCAGGTCAGCTCCTACTCACCAGGAAAGAGAGATTTTAAAAAGTTGCTTGAAGGAAAACAGCCTGGGAAGCTGTGGGCTCTCAGAGTGGGAGTCTCACAGTGCCTTGCCCAGCTCCACAAGCTGCAGGCATCTGACCCCTGCATTTCCAGCACACTTCCCTGCAAAGCCCCAAGCGACCTGACCCAAAATCAGCACTGATTACAGCAGGGAATTGAATCAGAGACCTCCTGAGGTCCTTCCAGCCTGATTTACTCTGTGATGCTGCTTTTGTGTGCCATGGGAGATCATCCCAGGCTGCCACCTCTTCCTATGTGCTTGCCATAAAGGCTGAACCACTTGGTGCTCCAAACCTTGACACTGAGGCTCTGCAGGCAGATTTCTCCTGATATTTAGCTTATCCCTTCTGCCAGCTCAGCTGGTACAGATCACTGCCTAAGCTGGCACAGGATCTAGAAGAGCCCATGCATCACAGCTGACTCAAGCCCAGCCTTCCCAGGATTTCTTCCATTTGAGCCAAACCAGAACAAACCCACACGTCCCAGAAACATTTTGCTACAATCGACCAAGATGATGCAGAAAATCCAGGGCTTAACTCATAAACCCCTGTTAAGTTTGCAAGGCTGAAGCCTGAGGGAACAGACATTAAAACCCTTCCTACAGCAGCCTCAAGAGGCAAAGCAGAACTTTGAGCCTGGGAACTTTGATCATTTTGGTAAACAACTAGGCAGGGATTGGGAGGCTGGAGAAGGACTCCTCTAACATCCTGATCTGCCCATAAAATGAAAGAATAGGCTGTACTTTAAAGAACTTTGCATGTTTTATGACATTATTGTCTGTAAACCTTCTTAGTTTCCTTAGTAATCAGAAAACCAACGCCTTTAATAGAAAACGCAGTGTACTCGCCACAAGAGCAGAGAAAGAAAATTGGTCTCCTATGCAAATAGTTCAATTATAATCAAGCACAAACACTGGAAAAGGTCAGGTTCCCAAAAGGACGTATGTGTACATTATAAATAAGGAACTGGGAAACAGGAACAATATGACAGCTTTACTATTGGGAGCTGTGACTTGCGAAGGCAAACTGCAGTTTCACAAGGGGGCTCAAGGTGTGACAAACTCCCAGTGGTGGCACTATGCTGCTTGCTTTTCCTTTCTTCTTTTTCTTCCTTTTTTTTTTTTTTTTTTTTTTTTTTTGTGGAAAAACGCAGAAAGATT